>PVIJ01000116.1:296807-392197 GCA_004024925.1 Scalopus aquaticus
CAAGCTGGGGTACAGGCCAGAGGTGTGGGGCGGCGAGAGGGTTCACCAGAGACAGAGCGGGGAGCAGAACAGGCAGATCAGAAATACACTGCTGAGGGGAGCAGCGGGCGAGGCAGGAGAGGTCTGCCGCACCATGTGGGATTCTCCCCGGCCGGGCGTCGAACTCGCGTCGCCGCTGCCGACTGCTCCACAGCGCAGCACCCAACCGCTGCGCCACCGGGGAGGCCCAAATGGCATTGATTTTTGGAGTCAAGAAGACCTGGGTTTGAATCATTATAGTTCATCTATGGTGTAGGGTAAGTGAATTGGTCATGGTTGTGCTGCTGGCCTCTGTGGCCATCACCTGCGGCACGGAATGCAGAAGGCACTTGGGAGCACGGTCACAGGGCACGCAGGCCTGATGGCAGACACCTGGAGGATGGTGTGAGCATAGGTAAGTGGGCTGGGGCTATAAAGGTGGTATCACACAAAACGACTATGGCAGAACAGCTACAGGATGAGTGATACAGAGAGGCGGGACCATGAGACGATGCCAGAGAAAGCCCAGAGAAAGAAATGAGTAAAGATTTGCTGGGGGCTAGGAGGCCTGCCCCACAACAATGGCATAGAAAGAGCAATAAAGCCTGGAAAATCCACTGAGGGTTCCAGGATTCTCCTTTATCCATCTGCCTAAATTGATAGAGAACCAGCCCTGTGCTTGCTGGCACAACAATAAACTCAAATTCCTGAGCCTCAGTCTCACTTTAAAACAGGGATACTCCCTGCTACACCTTTCCCACAGGGCTGCCATGAGAACTAAGAGTCAATGAGAAGATGAGTGCAAAGCACCTGGACACTGACTCACTCTGTTCTTCTTTTGGTTGAGAAAATATAGCCACTTAATTTTCAGACTCCTCTGAACTCTCACTACCGGGCTCTTCACCAAAAGGGAGACTTGAAGCTGTCCATGCCCTCTCTGCCACTGTCACAGACATCAAGCCATCAATCCTGCATAATGTCATTTTAAAGAAAGCTGAGTGGTGATCTTTCGGGGGTTTTTTTAAAACAACTCTATTGTGTTGTAATTTACATTCATAAAATTCAGTGTACGAAGATTCTTAGTAAATTCTAGCTTTAGAATATTTCCAATACCTGTGAAAGGATTCCTTACATTCGTCCAGTCAATTCCCAAACCTGTTCCCAGTCAACCTCTAATCTACCTGCTGTTTCTATAGATTTGCCTGTCCCAGACATTTCATATAAATGGAATCATGTAATACGTAGTCTTCTGCATCTGGCTTCTTTCGCTTAGCATAATGTTTTTAAAATTCATCCATGTCAGGACATCTCTGATTAGTTTGCTGCTATATGTTACTGAGTAAGGTCCCATTCCCATGGACACAGCACATTTTGTTTATCCATTCACCAGCTCAGTTTTCTTTTCAGAACACAAGAATTCAAGAGTGGTGGATGCTCTGTTCAGGGGTGGAAGCCACACAGTTCATGCCATGGGTGGTCTCGAGCAGACAGTTTCAAAAATAGCTACAATTGTATGCTTTCCATATTTCCAAATGGCATTTGTCTGGCGTGTTCCACAAGCCCTGGTAGACATGCTCTTCGGGCAGTCTCGAACAAAATCCACCAGCCCACAGAAATGTTTGCCTCATGACAAAGTCAAGGTTTTCACAAAAGAGGATCATTGTAGATCTTGATCCAAGATCCTCAACCTCTTGATTTCCAGAGAAGGGGGAAGAAATAGACCTAGAGAGAAGTGACTACACCAAGGAAACACCAAGCACGGGGGCCCTGTCCTCCCTTCTCTTCTTGTGGCCACATCCACACAAACTGAAATACGAACTACACACCATATTCCAGGTTCCATTAGAATCAGGACTGCCTGGACTCTTCATTTTGGGGGTTCTAATTGATCTTTTTGTTCCCACTGACTGGTATAAGGCACACAGATGCCGTAGGGAATGTTGGACATGAAGGGTAGGCAAAACAGTTATTTTCTTTTAACATTATTAAAGAGAAACCTCAAACGTGGCTTACCAAGGCACAAGCATCAGAATAATCTAATACAAAGAAATCTGTTTTGTAGGGAAGAAGGGCTTTAGAGCCAAAGGGCTGGCTGCCTCAGACCACAGAGTCGCGGAATTCCTATTCAACTCCCTATCCCATGGTTGTGTGAGGCTCGCCCAGCTGCCTAGGGACTGTGGGTTCTGTGGCATTACTCCTCCAGATGAGCCGGCTGCATAACCCACATTCAGCACATAGCTCTCCGTCCTCCCCCTCAGCTCTTCTGGGGCTGCTCACCATGCCTGTCCGTGACTCCACCCACAGGGGAAGTGGGATGAGGGTGGGAACAAGAACCTGCAGGGTCCCTTCTGGTGAAGGACAGAAACTCCATTCATGGCCAAACTCAGGTGATATGGGTGGAAGGATATGGAAATAGTCCACCTACTGCTTTTACCCTCATGCTCCAGAAAGACCTCCTGCTTTCCAGCTCAGGATGAGAGGAGGAGCAAGTTTAGCATGGAGGTCTTTGGCCATCTGAGCAGCAAACCAGGTCTAAGCTAATCAAACCAGAAACTGATCCACTTCCCCCCAAGCACACCCTACTTCCAGAGACAGCTAGAAGGCTCCTCCTGTCTCTGTCTCTCTAATCTGCAAGACTGGTAAGAGGTATTTCTTTGCCCCCATCACATTACCTATGCCCCATCTTCTGTCTAGATTTCCCTTCACCTTCTTTTTCTGTCGGGTGAATGCCTACTCATCCTATAAAACCCAGGGGAAATATCACTGCCTCTGTGAAACACCCCTGACTTCCCCAGGCAGAGCTCATCGATTGCCTTTCTTTGGGCACCAGTGGATCCTTTATAGACCACTAGTACGGTTCTCCTACTAATTAGAATTAAGGCTACTGTGTGCAAATGACTGAACTCACATGTACCCTAGTGGATCTCACTGGGCCTGGCATACAGGCTGTGCCCTGCAAATATTTGCTGAGCTAAATAGGATACCCCCAGAACGACACTTCTCCATTACGGGGAGATGGGCTCAGGGCCAGGCAGTACAAACCCCAGGTGCTCTCAAAACTCCCAGGGATCAAGGCCATCCTCCCTCCTGGGGACAGGTTTACAGACGGTTGTGACAGGTGGAGTGTGTCAGGGAGGGGCAGGAGGGATCTTGAAAGCTCTCAGGGCCAGGTGAGGCCCCATCTCACAGGACTCTGGCAAGTCTCCAAGAGCAAAAGGATGGGCCCAGCCTTTGGGCACTCAGAGGTGGTGGGGAGGCCTAGTCCAGAGAAACTGCCCCACACCAGCAGCCTTGCCCCAGGGCTCACGGGGTCTGCAGCCTCTGCCTGCAGACCTTACTGCCTATGTGCTGGAACACAAGCTCTCTGAAAGGCAGGTCAGGGCAGCGCCTGAGCTGCTGAAGCTTCAAGGACAGGTGCATACACCCGTCAGAGTTCCAAACTGTGTTTAGTCACTGGGAAAGGGTGGGGCTGCACCTATGGGGCTTTCCACCGCTGATGTTTTCATCAGAGGAGGAGCCTCAGGGCACTCAGTCATCTTCAAAAGGAAAACAAAAAGCATTAAAACTACATTATTTCTCTATACACTATAATGCTTTTCTGGTAGCTATGCTGCTGGTTAAAAGTGTGGGTAGAGGTGGTGATGTGACTGGTAGGAAATACCAGGCTTTCCAATAGGCAGATGTGAGTAGCTCAGCCACTCACCTGACGGGCTTCCCTTTCCCCACGTGTACTTAACCTTTGGGGGGGGTCTCAGTTTACTCTTTGTATGATGGAGAAAATATGACTACTGACCTCAGAAGGTTGATGGGGGAATTAAATAAGATATAAATGTGCAGAGCACTTAGCTCATTGACTCACACACAGAAATGGCTTCTCGGCCTTTAACCTAATAGTACACCACGTGAGAAAGTCCCTGTCACCCTGTAGTAAGGTTCTCTTGAGGAGGTGAGGCAATAAGTGTCTTTGCTCATATAAGTTCAGTTTGTTGACAAAGGTTAGGGCCAGTTGCCTTCCAACAAGACAGTACCAGTTCAGGAGCCTGTCACCAAACACCATCATTTCCATCATCCCCCCACTTCCCGAAACCAGTGTAAGAAGATTCAGGTGGGAATGTCATCCAGATGAGAATGTTTGAGCACAAAGACAACCTATTTCCTCCCCTCACCAAGGAGCAAGAAAGTGAGCACTTGAACTCATTAAGTCAAGGGAGTGGAGGCTCCATGAGTATCACTGCAACTAGGGGGGCTGCGCCCTAGTTCCCAGTCAGACATCTGCTGAGTGGTACTTGGCAGGTGTGCCTCTTGGTCACCTGAAAGTGGGGAAAAGAACTGGAGAGAGAGATCATGGGGTGGGAGTTTCCAAGGGACAGGAGGCCTGTTCTACTGCTACAAGGACAAGATGGAGCCCACACATTCCTGCCGGTTCTATGGTGGGTAATGGAGGGGTCATGAGACTGAATTTCACTGCCTGACCAGGACCACCTTAATGGAGGGACTAAAAGGAGTCCGAATCAGGGGGACAGGACATGCATGCTACCAGTTGGGGGTGAGCTGAAAGAGTCACAACATACTACTAAGGCCCCGGGAGCAGCACGGGACCAAGATCCCCACCTTGGGGCAGCGGTAATTACCCAAGAGGAGGGTGAAAAGTTCTCTGCCAGAAAATTCTGCCTTTTCTAAGCGACCCCCATTTTGGAGGCCCAGGCACAGGAACAAGAAGAAAGAAGGGAAGGAAGTCAGTGATCATGCCCCCATCCTTCCTCAATCTTCTAATGTTACTTATACTGGTGGCGGGGGAGGAGGTGGGCATTGAGCAGAGTTTCAGAATGAAGTTTAAAAAAAGACCTGATTCATGAGTATTGACATAAAACTGTTCTCATTACTGAGCATGGCTGAAGAGCTAAGGGTTCTATCATAATAGCATTAAGAGAGTGTCGACTCAGTAGAAAAGACCGGCAGTTGCAGGGGGGGCCACAAGTCCCTTTCATAATTACACCCCAATGGCTGACACCTCAACCCCTGGTTATGATACACTCTTCTATGCGAAAAGACTCACAAAGGCCACATCCCACATCAGAGAGGGGCAGGAGCTGAGCGTCTCTTTGCATAATATGCCTTCATGGGCTGCTATGCCTTCTGAGCCAACATTCCAGGCAACAAATTGTTGAAAGTCTTTGCTGGCTGCCTGTATGTGGCAAGCCTAGATTTTACCCATCTGCTTCCCCCAAAAAAACCATGAATATGAGTTCTAAAATCATATGCCTAGTTTCAAATCCTGGCTCCGTCACTCACTAGCTATAACTCTTGGGGATGTCATTTGTAACTTCTTTATTCCTTTTTCCTTTTATTTTTATTGAAGTAACTTTGGCACACCCTTCAGCTTTATGTTACCACACTACACACACCACCAAGGCACTGAAAGTTCTCTGCCATAGTCGACTAGGCCCCCTCCCAGTTTGCTCTGCTCCTTCTGTCCAGTCAGTAGCCTCAACTCTGTAGTCAGCTTTCTAGGGTTTATTATTAGTTTGGTTTTATCTGACTCTTTGTTTTGTTACTCCATAGTCTACATATAAGTGTCACCATCTGGTATTTGTCTCTTTCTGTCTTATTTCGCTCAGCATAATCCCCTCCAGTGCCATCCATCCATAACCTCTTTAAGCCAAAGTCTCCTCATCTGTAAACCCAGGATACTATAAATTCCAACTTCAGTCATGAGAGCTGGAGCGGATATAAAAGACATAAAAGTCTTTAAAAGCACAGTTGGCATTATTCATGCAACAAGTATTTATTGAGAAGATGCGCTATGTCTGAAGGTATAGAGAGGAAGAGATGGTGGGGTGGGTAATAAAGGAGGCAGAAGGCAGGACAATGGGGAGATGGCCAAGAGGCCGGGGGTCAGCGCCAGGCCACAGGGGATGAAGCTAACTTCCAGAGTCTACATCCCCTAGAGTTGTTTCTGCTGAGCATGAATCTGTAAAATATGCCTGCAGATTCTCTGCCAGAGGCACAGGTCTGAGGGATCCAATCACTCCCAGAAACTAGCAGGAGCATGTGGCTGCCACCTACCAGCCAGCACAAGAACTCTGTGCGGGAAGAAATAAGATGTTCCTCAGAATGGGAATTTGCATCTCCCTACCTATCCACAGAAACACCTCCCCACCCTCCCTCCTACACCCCAGCGACATACATGCCACATGTCATTCAGCCCAGATCTCAGCCCCAGGAAGGAGGGCTCACACCCCAAAGCAAGGGAATCTGCCAAGTACCCTCTTTTAGAGCTAGAATTAGAGCTGATCCCTGGCAAGCTGCTTCTGAAACTCTGGGAATAATGCTGTTGTGCCTGACCTGGGACAGGCCCAGCACCTTCGAGGTCCCACTTGGGGAATCCCAAAAGTTCCACCGAGAAATACAACATGCCCACAGGCACCAGCAGGGGCCACTGCCCCCAGCACCGGAAGAGACAACAGTTTAGCAACACAGCCAGGGAAACCCAGCATTCACCTCACAGCAGAGCATAGGCAGGGAAAAGGCCCCGCAAGAAACCCCCCACATTTGCAGACTTACCTGCTCATGGGGCTGCTTCCTTCCTCACTGCTTCCCCCCTCCCTACCCCAACCCCTGAAGTCAATGCCAAGGGGCATCTCTTTAAAAAGCGACCCTCAAGGGAGAGGTGTTGCCATCTGAAGCCCAAACTACTTTACCTGTTCTGGGAAAGCTGGAGACAGGTGTAGCCTAATGAGTTTGGGAGGATGCTTATATTTACAGAGAGAGTTTCCAGGGTGAGAGGTTGCCTGAGGAGCCTGAGAATCCAAACCAGTCACCTCTAGACCAATACCTAATTGAATAACAAATGCTCACATGCTAATTAGACACAAATTTGAGCTGATGAAGACCTCATCAGGATGTCAAAAAGTAGCCTCTCGTTAATAAATCACGTTTTTGCTTTTGTTATTTTAAGCTGGGAAAAGGGCTTCTTCTAATAAAAACAACAGATAAAAACTAGGCATTTTCCCCCTGGAAGCTATATGATTTCAGTATGTTCTGTGGCTAAGTGCTCTCTCTCCCACAGGTTAGCCCCAGCTGGGCACTGCTAATCAGGTGAATCGAATCAGTGTTGTTGGATTAAGCCCTTCTCAGAGAGGAGCAGCTCAGCTTCGCCACACCCTCAATGGCTTATAAACACGGCTGGCAGGGTTTCATCTGCATCCTTGGAGTAGGTTGTCGAGAATTTGGCACTCTCAAGTTCAGACAAGCAGTGGGCCACCTCACAGTCAGAGGAAGGCAACACCAGAAGTGCCTACCAGCATCTCTGTCTTAACTGTATCACAGGTAACAGGTGGGCATTTCTGACGATGAAAAGGCAGCTCCATGGCAAGTGCTCTGACTCACCTTCTGCAGACAGCCCCTGGATGTTTATTCCCTTAGCTGCCAGGAAATTCAAGCAGGCATCTATGTTTTCAATCTAGGGAGAGAAAAAAAAGATATACTCATAAACATTCCGCCATATCTTCTTAGAAACAAAGGGCTGTGTCAGAGAGGGTTCACTGTGCATTCACTAAGGTTCTCAATGAAGAAAAACAAGGACATGGACCTGCCGGATGGCTAAGTGGACACGGGTCAGGACTCTCCTTTGTCTGTACTTGCACAGGAAAAGGTTACCTAATATCCCAACCACACAGTACCAAAAGTCAAGGTCTTGGATTGCTCACGGCTGCCAAAAATAACCAGGGTAGAATCGTATGTGGATCGCTGGCCCAGTGCAATCCTGAAAATTTGAGCAGCTGCCAGAAAAATGGAGGTGGGGACAAGGTTGGGAGACCCACCCATCTCCCAGCAGCTGGGAGGAATTTCCAGCCACGGAGGAGGCAGGCCGTCCCATGCAAAGCAGTGAATGGAAGTTGCAGTAGGAATCTGGGCAGTGTTTACTCACAAAATTCTCAGGATGGCAGGCACTGCAGATGACCAGAGAGGCCTGTGACCCTGTCAAAACACTGTCCTTTGTGTCCTCTATGACAAGAGGGGTCCCACCAGCTATAGCTCGGGAGGCCTCCAGGTTTGCCAGGGCTGATGTCACAGCCAAGGGGCCAGCTGATGTCCAGCCCGCATGCAAAAACAACTCGATCATTCCCAAGGGTCTGGTTTGACTTCACTTGTCAGGGCTGATTATTTTTTGGCTACAGGAAAATGTTTGAGCTTGATGAATGTCAATGGTGGCTACACGGAAAAGGAATTACTTTTCACTTGGTACAAGAATCTCGAATTTCACACAATTTGCATTTTACAAAGGAAACTCACCCGGCCCCCAACTCATCTCCACCACCACCCATCGCCCCCTGACTTCTCAGGCTCCATCAATATCTTCATAAACTCGAGCCAGTCTTGAACACGTGGCGCTTGTCATAAACTGGCACATGGGCGTGTGCCCCTTCTTCTTCTCCTTCCCAAGCAAAATCCTGACGGCTCCTTCATAGCCACAGAGGGAGGAGCATCTGCCTTTTAAGTGCTCTAACTTGAGGAGAGTCTGGCTCCATCCAAGACAGTCTTCCTGAAGTTCATGTCCACCCTCTCCATGAGGTCTGGCATCTCCTTTCAACTTCCCAGTTTCACATCTTCCAAATGCTTCAAATTAAGCTCTGGGACACCTGAATAAATCTGTGCTCATGTTAGAAGAATCCTTCAGCTTGAGGGGTTACTCTGTCCTTGCAATTTCCTAGCACAGGTTCCCATCTCTCTCCCAGCCTCTAGCTCACCTTCAAGGGCCCTCATCTGGGAAACACTTATTCAACTCTAGGAAAAGGGCAGGATGCAATTTCCTGCAAACAAAATAAATGCGGATGCCATGGGTTATGCCTGTCACCATCACAGAAAATCATTTCTTATAAAGCAGGAGTAAAAATGAGATTGATTTTGAGTCTCCTTTCTTCTTTCCAGCTCCAAGATGACTGCTCGTGACAACCAAGCGCTATTATCTTGGAAGGAAAAGAGGGATAGGAAAGAAAGGAGGAGAATGTCTGAGAGAATCTGCTTTCATTAGTAAGAATAATAAAAAAAAACTATCTCCAGATGCTATTTCACCCTATTCCAAAGCCCTTTTTTGAGAAAATGTTAACTCTCCATCCTTTTTTTCTGCCACTGTGCACAGTAGTAATACATCACTACTACTCAAAGAACTCGTTACCTCTGCAAAGAGGCATTAGTATGTAAATCATAATAAAACTATAAAAATCCTCTGCTACCTCTTTTCTCTTTCTATATTCCTATCCTACTTCTTTAATATAAAATCTTGTACTTTGCTGATATGCAAGGCTTTGGCAATTATGTTCCCATGGAAAATGAGAAAAAGTCAACCATCTCTGAATCTGCTAATGCAAAATCAAAAACGGTACCCTTGATATCTATCCTGGGAAGGGTCACATGGGTCAGCTCACATGAATAAGTTATTTCTGAGATAGTGGAGCAGTGCAACACTGAATGAGTAAAAAGATACCCCCACAAGCATACTCCAGGAAAGCACTGCAATATTGTATTCTATAGAACTTTCCTTCCAAGGAACATATGGTACATTTACTTGTCCCATCCATGGAGCAACCAAAGTACACAGCATCATGTAAAGTATCTGCCGATTTCTTCTTGTAACGTTAGTCAGCCTCGGTACATTTCAATTGCCATCCACTGGGCTTTCTTTCCATGTTAAACTCCATTAAAGAGATGGATTACTATAAATAGATTCCTTGAATACTTCTTCCTCCTGTTACTGATTTTTTTAGAGCTATCATTCTTGTAATGAATTTCATAATTTGAATCAGCAGTTCCCCACTGAGCAGAGAGTGGGAGAACAGGGGGAAAGATTTTTACCTCCAGGGGACATCTTGGCAATGTCTGGCAACATTTTGGTTCAAGGGGGTGGGAAGAAGGGCTACTGAGAGTGGGCAGAAGTTGAGGATGCTGCTAAGTATCCTCCAATGCCTGCAGCGCCTACAATGCGCAGGGCTGCCTTCCACAACAAAGAATTATCCAATTCCAAGTATCAGTAGTTCCGAGGAGAAGAAATCTGAAATCTACTCATTCATTCAATCAACACAGTTCTGTGGATGTCTGCTCTGCAGGCACTGTGCTCTACTGCTCTGGTCTGGAATCCTTCTCCCTGTCCAGCAGCCCACATCCACACACCCCTTCTCTCTAGAGGCCACAGAGCCATTGGACACACACACTGATTCCCATCCACTTCAAGGAGAATCAGAGCATTTAAATGAGGAAAGCATTAGGATCTTTTTTCATTAGGTGAAGAGAGGAAGCCTAAGGGCACCACAAGTGGTTTCTCCTAAAGAGAGATGAAACAGAACAATCTCTGGATGGCTGGATTGCACGCCCAGAAAATGCTAAAACTAAGAACTTGGGTCATTATTTAAAAGAGGATTCATAACCCCACCAAGCATCTTGAATTTTTTCCCTCCACTATGAATTCTCTGTTAATAGAAGGAGTTCAAAAAACATTCCTCAAGTCTCAAATCCACTCTTTAATAATGTTGCATTACGGTTAAAAATCACTCCTGACAAGGAGGCCGAGACCCACGCTCTTTTCATCTGCACCCCAGGAATAGAGCGGAGCTGGGAAGCAGAACAGGGTCAGATGTGGATTCCAACCTCCTGCTTCACTTGGAATGAGATCAGAAGGGGAGAACGTTTCTTTGATCCAGGCTCTCTCGTGATTAAAATTCACCTTAAGGTTTCCTTCTCAATACTGTACAGGTAAACAATTCATCTTCATGCACCATTAAAGCTGCCAGCTCTCACCACCTCCCTCAAGGGAATGGCTGGGCGGCAGGACCCCGGTACTCCTCACAGCACAATGTCATCCTTGTCCCATCTTTAAGGACAGGCCTGTGGCTCACGTGTGATCCAGGCAGGTAGTGGGAGATATGAGATGAGGGTCTGGTTGAAGTTGGGAGGCAGAGTGAACGGAAAGACTCAACCAGCAAAGTATGTAAATACAACCGAAGTTGTTCATTAACACATAGCGGCCAACATAAACTACTTTCCAAAATTAGCTGAAAAAAATCTGCGTGAAGTCTGACATTCCAGTGCTGCTCATGGGGGCAGGGAACTGCTCTGGGTGAGAAAGCATTTGTAGTTGTTGCCATAGAAATGGGTCTTAGAGCCCTGATGGAGTTCCCAGGAGTTTGCAGCATTAGAGGGGCTAGAAGCAGGGCAGGGAGTGCCGAAGAGGGACCACAATGTGGCTTGGAGACTCTGGGAGCAGGGAGGTGCTGGATGGAGCAGCAGCGGAAGATGACAGACCGAGATCAAGATGCACTTCCCCAGGCTTCCTTTTGTTGGAGGCCACACGTGGCTTCTACCCTGTGAAGTCCACAAATAATCCAGAGAGAAAGACTAGTTAAACCTTCGTCCCAGACTTAGCAGGGATCCCCGGCCCAAAGCCGAGTTTCTCAACAGTGACTTGCAGGGCCAACTCCACAGACGGTGCATTGCAGTCTTTGCCTCCCTATCCAGACATCTCCACCTAGGACAGTCAGGGAGCGAGAAGGAGTCGAAACACATGCCAAACAATTGGAAAGAGAAGGAGGGCGGGGGAAGGGAGGTAGGAGGCAAATGGAAAACTTTATATTTCAGTCATGATTATGGCTGGACTAGGTCTCACGATAACATAAAATATGCAACCTCAGAAGCCCTGTTGTCTATCTCCTTGGTAGCCTGGAGACTGATCAAATACCATCTGTTGTGGCAGTTGTCATGGGAGCATTTTTCACCGAATACCAGTGTAGCTGAGTGCAAAGTGCATGAAGATGATTAATGCAAACGAAGACCATCTCTGCAGGGCTGCCAAGGCCCAAGGGGAAGAAGAGGCTTGAGGCATAGTGAATAAATGGGGTGCTAGTTCTTATGAGTTAAGAATTTCTCACCAGACCCCTTGGAGGTCTCCATCCTGGGAGAAGGATAGGAGAAAAAGCAAACCATTGCTGCATTAATGTCAAGCTTGGTCAGAGTCATTTTTTTAAAATCATGAAATGCCAAGAGCTTAGGCAATGGGACACCCAGGTCACAGCCAAAGCTGAGTGAGAACTTGCAAGTTCTAGGGTCTTTAAAAGTACAGTGTAGCTGCTTCATGAGAGTCGCATATCAGCTTAAGCAGCTTTATATTTCAATCATGATTAAGGTTGGACTGGGTCTCACGATAACGTAAAATATGCAACCTCACATATGTGATCTTCATATCTAACATTGATACTTGCTATCAGAACTAATCATCATTTATCCATTCCTTCACCCACATTCCTGAGCAGCTACTGGGTGGCAGGCAATATTCACAGTGGTGAATAATCCCTGACTTCACAGGACCCACAGTCTAACGGAGGGGAAATGACATTAAATGATGCTCACACAGACACTTGACCACATCTGTCAGGTAACAAGAAGCCCTGACCACTCCCAGGGGGTCAGATAAGAATTTCTTAGGGAAAAAAATAGCATGTCAGTCCACAGAGACAGGGCTTTTTGTCTGTTCTGTTCACTGATACAGCCCCAAGCACATTATAGACTCAGGAATATTTGCTAACTGATAAGAAATTTAAGCTGAGACCTAAAGAATTAGCTGGGCACCCTGAGTGGGGAGAAGGAAACTCAAAGCTTAAAAGCTTCCTTGCAGAATGCAACACACACACACACACACACACACACACCACATTCTAGGAACTAAGACAGTCATTATGGCCAGAGGCCAGTGGGTAAGGGAGAAAAGCAGAGAGATGACACTCCGCGCGAGCAGAGGGCTGGCCATAGGGGCCACATTCACCAGCTGACTCGGGGAAGACTAGGGTCCTTGCTGTTCTTAGGGAAGCCTTGACAACCCCCCTAATTGCCATGGCAAGAGAAAGCCCCTCAGTCTGAAGGTTCAAGGACAGGCTACTTTGTATCAGATGGCTCAGTTCCTCTTCAGTGGGGATCCTGAGCCAAGGGGGCTGGGCACAGAGATGGGGAGGGAGTCACAGGAAGGGAATGTTAGCATCTGAGGTTACACGTGTTAGCAATGTCTGTTTCCTAACAGGCCTCATGCCCTTCTGACACTCCTTCCTCTCCCCTTTTCAAAAATAAAAATAGAAAAGAGAGAAAAAAAAATCCAGTCATGAAACTAAAAAATAAAACGTACTTTGGGGAAATGCTCTCCTAAATGCCTGTTCAGCCAGCATTGTCTCTTTCCTCTGTATTCCTAGGGGCCGTGATAGGATGCATGATTTGTCCAGTTTCATGGTTTTTGTCTGCCTATTGTCAGGACTGGGGCCCATCATGTGATCATATGGACCACAGTGTGGTCCTGGAGATACACAACCCCAGGACAGAACTGCGGGGGCTGGACACTGGAGCTTGGGGGAAATAGACGGTGAGGCTTCAAATGCTCCTCATTGGGAAAATAATCAGGGGTTTCTCCCTGTCAAAGTTCCACAGGTTGCCACATAAGACCATCCCTGTCCAGTTGTACAAGGCATCAAAGTGAGTCAGCTCTGACTTCTGATGATTGTAAAACAGAAAGCAAGAAGGTAGGAATCAGGGTGGATGGGGCTCAAGTCCCTCTGTCCGTCTGTTTCTCTTGCTGCTTGTTTCTCTTAATGCCTTGCCCAGCTCTCTCCTTTCATTCGGCAATGTTATCTACCTTATCTTTTACAATATTTATCATTTTAGCTTTCCAAGATGTTGTCAAGAATTCCTTTAAGAAAAAAAACTTTTTAGGAGTCTCTCTGCTGTTGTAGCAAATGGATAAGTCCATATGGATAGGAAAAATCCTCTCTGGAGAAGAGAAAAATTGAAAACAAGTATCTCAAATTCTTCCACTGACTCTCTTTTTCTGCTTTGCTTCCAACAACCTAGAATGTTTCTTTTTTCCTATTTTTTCCGACATCCCCATTTTCCCCTTGAAACAGAGACTGGGAGCTGCAGCTAACATTCTAGAACATTCTAGAAGTGACATCTAATCTTGAAGGTGTGAATAATAAACACTCCTCAAAGAATCCCCATGTAGAGATGGGAGCTTACCACATGGGGGAGCTCCACTAGGATCAGCATGTCAGAGAAGTCCAAAGGCCACGCCATGTGTATTCATCCAAATCCACCCCGAATATCAATTCTCATACAACAATGTTAGAGTAACAGCCCAGCTTTCTGGCACTTCAAAAAGGGACTGTTCCGAGACTCCCTGGTGGAGCAATGGGTTAGCACAGCGCTGTGGAGCTGTAGGCGGCTGCGGAGCGTGTTCGATGCCTGGCCGGGGAGAATCCCACATGGCATGGCAGACCTCCTGCCTCTCCCACTGCTCCCCTCAGCAGTGTATTTCGGTCGATTTGCCTGTTCTGCTCCCTGCTCTGTCTCTGGTGAACCCTCTCACCGCCTCACACCTCTGGCCTGCACCCCAGCTTGTATGCAAAAATAAAATAAAATCTTTAAAAATAAAAATTTTTTTTTTTTTTAAAAAGGGACTGTTCCAAGTCAGAGCCTCCAGGTTAGGGGAAGGACACAAAAGCTAAAGGGAACTAAGGAGTGATTTTGAGAGGACGTAGCATAGGCTTTGGGATCAGACAAATCTGGGTGAAGTTCTGATTCTGCCATTTACTGAATGATGATCTCCAGCAGGTTGTGTCAAGTGGCCTGATCTTATAACCCTACCACACAGGGTGGTGGCTGTCATTGTATGAGTTCCCAATGGCTGGACTGGCAGCTTTTGTCAGTGTTGTCATTTTTGACATGAATGTCCCTGGTCAATAGTTCTGAGACCACAATACAACTGAAGTTACGTCAAAATAGAGAATTAGACCAGCTCATTTGGACTGCCTTCCACTTCCTCCTCCGAGGCTCTCCTCTCCAGCCCAGTGGTCCTGAGAGCCCTACTCTCTATCACTTGACGTTGTGCCTGCTTCTCAAAACCCCCTCTCTTGAAAAGATGCTGATAAATTAATTCACACCAAGGCATAAGGGACTGCTATTGGTTTTCTTCAGTCCTGTCTCCCAGAGGCACCTGTATTCCATCACAGTAACTAGGGAACAGTATTTGTTGAAAGAATACAGACTTAGAAGTACATGCTTAATCCTGCTATCTTTACAAACCACTGAGACCCTCTGAAAGTAAGCTGCTTCTAGTCTCAGATTCATCATCTGAAACATAGGCACACTGCTGACTTTCTCCTAGGGTTACTGAGGAATATTGATGGGGTGACAACCATCAAGCTAGGGTGACACCTGTCAAGCAAGGGTCTGGCATTCTCCAGAGAGCTTGAGAAGGATACTTTCTTCACACGATGCTATGATGGCTGAATATCCAACACCCATGGCATCTCCTAAACGTGAAAGATCACCTTGAAGTTGTGAGACACTGTACGACTTGTAAATTATACACACTAGTACAGTCTCTCTGAATGGGCTCCTGGCAGCCAGAATTTATTTTGACCCTGTCAGAATAAGTACTTTGTCCAAAAAGCTTTCAGGTTAAAGTCTCTTCTACTAAGTTACATGGAAACCTTATGACCTTAAACAAACTGTTTTAAGAATGAAATATTTTTTGTAGAGAACTTTGGCTTTACCTACTGAGAAGGATATAAACTCAGATTCCATTTTTAGTAAGAAAACCCTGACTTCTGACCCTCAAGCACATGGTAGCCTCCTGAGCCAAGAGGGAAGAGTGGGGCTTGCTGGAGAATTTCATGTGGGACCTAACTGGAATCTGGTAGCCTCATTCACTGAGAAACAACGACAAAGAATTTATTCTTCATGGATTCTACTCTAGGGGAAGGGGGGATGTGGTGACAAGACAGTGTCATCCTTCCCTCAAGACTGTGTGTCCCTCAGACAGCATCTTGAGCAGAGCAGAATTTAAGTAAATATTGCCCCACCACACATAGGTCAGAAAGTCAGTAAGGACTAACTTACACCTATCAACTCAAGAGTTTGACATTGGTTCACCACACTCTTTAGAAGATCTGGGGTTTTTCCCCACCTCTGCTCTATTTACACACTAGGACAAAGTCTTCAAGAGACAATATGTATTATTATACAGAAAACATATTATGATATTATGTCCCACAAGTGCAGTGAATCCTCAATTTTGGAGACACCTCTAGAATATATCATTTCATCCACAAAATAAACACACATAAAGGAACAGGGTAATAAGATAACTTACAGGTAAAAGCAAGAGGGAAGGACCACACTGTCTTATACCCATGCTTCCTCTTCCCTTAGAGTAGAGCCCACCAAGAACAAGCAGAGTAGAGCCCCTTACTGGAGGCTAACAGCTTCCAGTAAGATCCAGATGAAATTCCCCAACAATTCACCTATTGACTAGTTCCCTCAAACCAGCCTGTACAAGTCACTTTTGTGGCTCTGCCAATTTGCTAATGTCTGTAGCTTACAGCTCTTCTGGGTAGTGTGTGAGTAGTCAATCCATGGATTCCAACCCTGCATAGCACAGAAATTCAAAACAAGTCCTGCAACATCAATACCAGGGAAGCAGGTGGTTTGACTGCTTCAGTGCTCAATTCAGAATCCTGTAGCACTTTGCTCTCTTCTTCTCTGTATAGAGCATCCTGTAGTGTTAATTTCTGCAGATTTAATTCAAAAATTGCTATTGTTTCTATTTCAATTTTAGATACCACTTGAAATTAGCAGATGAAGCCAGGTACACTACCAGGATCTTTCACATTTATTACCTCAATCTATTTTGTATTTCAAAACTGTTTGTAGGTGTGGCTAAAGAGTTGAGCCTGAACGACAAGCCACTACTGATCTTTAATACATGATTTGGGAGATTTCACAAATTGTGCACAAAATACTTGACACCAAGAAACCAGATTTGGCCAACAGTTTCAAATTTTTAAATCTGTGATCAAGGCAAAAAGACCAACATGCCAACCACTCAGAAATTATGAAATTGGGGGCCTCCCTGGCGGCCTAGGGGTTAAGGCTCAGTGCTATCACCATAGAAGCACAAGTTAGATCCCCAGCCAGGGAATTAATCCACATGGTGCAGCAGACCTCTCCTATCTCACCCACTGCTCCCCTCAGCAGTGTATTTCAGTCAATCCGCCTTTTCTGCTCCCCACTCTGTCCTTGGTGAATCCTTTCATCCTCCTTGCCTTTGGCCTATACCCCAGTTCTTCTATGCATAAATGAATATATAAATCTTTAAAAAAGAAATTATGGGCCTCCCTGGTGGCGCAGCGGTTAAGTGCTGCGCTGTGGAGCTGTCGGCAGCAGCGATGCGAGTTCGACGCCCAGCCGGGGAGAATCCCACATGGTGCGGCAGACCTCTCCTGCCTCGCCCGCTGCTCCCCTCAGCAGTGTATTTCTGATCTGCCTGTTCTGCTCCCCGCTGTGTCTCTGGTGAACCCTCTCGCCGTCCCACGCCTCTGGCCTGTACCCCAGCTGTATGTATAAATAAATAAATCTTTAAAAAAGAAATTATGAGATTAAAAATAATTAAGAATGCTATAATAAAACTAACTCTCATCTGCATACTGCCATAGTCAGAATGTCATAGCATGGTCAGAGTGCACTGAGAGAGGAGAACAAATGAGACCAAGAAGGTCTCCATTACAGGATATTCTCCAACTGTCCAGGGCTACAAGAAATCTGATGCACTTGTGAAGAAATAGTGACAATTTTTAACTAGTCATATAATACTAGTCTCTGTTACTATTTCCATCGTTGTCAAGTATACAGCTAATCCAGATTAAGTTGCCATTTTTATTGATAAAAAATGATTAAATATTGGCCATTTCATATAGTTCTGCCTAACAATATATTAGAAACACGGCTCCCCCCAAAAACTAAAAGGAGTCTGTTGGGTGATCATAGAAATAGAGCACTTTATAGTCATGTATCAAAAAAAAAAAATCAGTAAATTGTGAAACTCCAAATCAAATGTTGGCAAGGGCTCTCTCTACAGAGACTCACAAGACTGACACAATAGAGAAGAAAAGATAGAGTCAAAAGAACTGGGGTGTAGGCCAAAGGTACAGGGTTGAGAGGATCCACTGGAGACAGAGTGGGGAGCAGAACAGGCAGATTGACTGAATACACAATGCCATAGGCTGACGTAAACCGCCATTTGCTTTAGTAAGGGCTTCTTCTGCATGATCCACTGAGAGAAGTGAAGGCAGTGGAGGACAACTTTAATGCTAAATTCATTCTCCTCAAAATCTCCCATGAAAGGTAAGCACAAGTTATCCTTCATGACAGTAAAGGGAAGCCCAGACCACACGCCCTGCTCTTGCCTTCCTGTTGCCTCAGGGGAAAGTATGAGAAAGATGAGAGCCTGGTCTGGTTCTGCCGCCCTATCCTTCTCTCCATGGTGGCTACCACATTCACGCCATGTGGGAATCCCTCTCCCCTGTTAGATCCGCTCCCTAGGAAAAGCCAGTTCACTTCAAAATGTTGTCCACTGCATTGTGATTGAAGCCATCACTAAAATGAAACTTTAATGAGGGAGAGGGAAATTAAGGATTTCACAGGAACAGTGGTGAAAGTCTAGGCAACTGTGACTTTCTTGGGGCTTTGGAGCTACATTTGAGCCGGATACTTAACCTGAGTTTCAGTTTTTCTTTTAGTAAAGTGGGGACAATTATTCTTTTCTTGAAAGTCACATAGGGACTTCCCAATAAACTAGTAATTGCACTTTCAGAAAACATCAAGCACTGGACTAAATTCTAATTTCCCGACATCATTATGTCAGTTAAATTTCATCATTAGATAAAGGAGATATTACCATCAATTTCCAGATGGGGAAATGGAGGCAGAGAGTATGGAAGTGCCTTCCTAAAATCAGAGTTGGAATTTGACCACTTAATAGGTGTTCTGTAAGCTGTGAAGCCTATACACATGACGTATCAACAACTAAACCACAAGGGCCTCACCATGTTTTGTTATTTTCCTCGCCTTCAGCAGTGCAACAAACCAAGTAATCAGTCCATCCAAACCAAGTCTAATCTTTATATCAATGGGACAAAGGATACTTCACAGAGGAAGGAGGGACTCCTCCAATACCCTTTTGGAGATGTTTTGTGGAAAATATGTTCTCTTATCTCACTTCATGTCTTCTAGAGTGGGAATTATTCAAACCAGTACAGCAGGTCTTTATAGGGATTTTTTGAAGTCAAAATGATCTCCAAACAGGAGTCTTTCAAACCACCATGCCAGTGCTTAGGGTTCCTGAGGAAGTCCATGCTGATGATAAGAATACAATTGTTTAGGGATCAAAACCTTAAATGTGTGCAGGGGGAGGCAATTAAAAAGTGAGTAATTGGCTGGGTATTACACAATAAGGAATGGTGGGGAGTATGACTACTATAGCCCACATCTACCTACATGAGGCCACTGCTACCCAGTGTTAGCAATTTTTGCCTGTGGCGTGTCATCCCACTACAGCCAGCTTATCAGTTCTTTATATTTAAAAGCTGGAAGATTATTTTTTTGTGAAGTATATTGATTTTCATCTAGCTGTTGGCATCTGTTCAGTTTGTTTCAAAAGATCTTCTGGGACCTTAACTGAGCTTGTGGGCCACCGTTCCCTACTCTTTGCTTAAGTGACACACTGACATTCGTGTACTGACCACTTCCCAACATGCAGATGCCATGGGCCAACCATATCTTAACAAAGTGCAAACAAGAATTCCTTGCTAAGTTGCATTTCATGGAAAAAAAATCAAACAAAATACCAAACACTCATACAAAAACACCCCTTTGATGCTAGGCTGAAACATAAGAACTCCATGAAGACATATGCAGGGAGGTGGATCCAAGCACGAGGTCCAGATGGCTTTTATATAAACCACAATCCACATGGTTATAAATCCCCATTCAATTTCTCTTTCCACTCAAGAGGACCTGGAGCTATGCTCTCCCTGTACCCCAGTCTCACACTACTAAGCTCTTTAACCTCACTGAGCACAATGAGGCCACTCCTAACCCTCAGCCCCAAAGTAGGTGTGATGAGAATTTCTTCAGTAAATATTCATTGGACATCCACCAGGTGCCAAGCTGTGGGGGCAGATGCACAAATGCGACCACACCCTCCGAGAAGTTACTGTCTAGTGGGATAAAGGCAGTTAAGTACAATGTGCTAAAGGATTAGCATCTCAGTTTTCAGTGGAGGAAACCAAGGGTCACAGAGGTTAAGTGAGCTAGGAGGGGGAGAGAAGACACTTGCAAACTCCAAGACCCTGGCCACTGCACAATTGAGTCCTATCAACTAGACCTTAACTATAGTTCTCAGGCAGTTTTCAAGAGGATGTTGAAGGCATCCTAATCTTTCCAAAACAGCAAATTAATTGACTCATTTAAAGACTTATTGCGGTGATCATTTCATAATATACAAATAATGACTCCTTTTTGTGCATCGAAGCTAATAGGTCAATTATATCTCAATAAAAAAATGGTGTTCCTTAAAAAAATTAGTTTAATTTAGGGGCCTCTCTAGTGGCGCAAGGGGTTAAGTCTCAGCACTATGAAGCTATGGCAGCCACTGCTGCACAGAGATTGATCCTGGCCAGGGAGCTTCCCACACGGCGCAACAGACCTCTCCTGCCTCACCCACTGCTCCCCTCAGCAGTGTATTTCAGTAGATCTGCCTGTTCTGCTCCCCACTGTCTCTGGTGTATCCTCTCACCACAGATACCCCTCCACACACACCTCTGGCCTAAACCCTAGCTCTTGTATGCATAAATAAATACATCTTTTTAAAAAATTAGTTAAATTTAAATAAAGCATTTAGAGAACATTAACTTAAAAATTGTTAAACTCTGCAAACTAACATATCTCTCTATATATATATATATTTGCACAGGCATATTCCACAAGAGTCTTTTTACATGTCTCAAAGACAAGTTTGGTAGAGAGAGGTCCCCAGACCAGCAGCATCAGCATCATCTAAAAGCTTGTTAAAAATGCAAATTCTGGGCCTCCCTGGTGGCGCAGCGGTTAGGCGCTCGCTGCGCTGTGGAGCTGTCGGCAGCAGCGATGCGAGTTCGACGCCCGGCCGGGGAGAATCCCACATGGCGTGGCAGACCTCTCCTGCCTCGCCCGCTGCTCCCCTCAGCAGTGTATTTCTGATCTGCCTGTTCTGCTCCCCACTCTGTCTCTGGTGAACCCTCTCGCCACCCCACACCTCTGGCCTGTACCCCAGCTGTATGTATAAATAAATAAATTTAAAAAAAAAATGCAAATTCTCCAGCTCCTCCCCAGGCCTACAGAGCCAGAAACTCTGGGGGGCGGGGCCCAGAAATCTGTTTTAACAAGCCCCCCAGGTGATTCTCACACGCACTAAAACAGGAGAAGTGCTGCCGTAGGAGGCTTTGCCAAGTCAAACACTACTCCCCTTATTAATGAAAATAATCTGTTATCTTGGTGTCATTTCCATACACCTTTCTAATTAAGTTAAAACATAACATTGTGAGAGACCAATTTAAGAGAATATCTTGGCTTAGGATGATTCAAGTTCCTTTATAGCATGTAAAAGTGCAGTGTGTCTTTGAAATATTAAAATTGGATGTGTAACTTTGCACCCACTCTCTAGATGCTCCTGGATGGCTGGACCATTAATTGTTTAGCTTGTTCATCTGAGAAACATTAGCTGGGCACTTCTAAACCACCTAGCACTATGGCAGGTGCTGGGCATATATGGAAATTTTTATGGAACTGAAAGAGATGAAAAACATGTATATGTACTACAAAGCTTTGACGTCATTAAATAGCATATAAAATGTGATAAAATATGATAAATCTCACAAGATCTGCTTAAAAGTCATATTAATTACAAGACATAGTTAGCTGGGGGAACAAAGTACTAATTTGTGAGTTTATATCAAAGGGGTAAGGAGTGTCCTGTATTCACTTCTAATTACTACATACAATGGCATTTGCCATTCCCAAGACAGCTCGGTACCTGGGGTGGTCAACAATATGGGGGCCTTTGTGCTCCCCACTCTTTCCCACCAAGACCTGCTTTGAATGTACAGATGTGGAAAACTCCATTCTGTGGTGTTTAACAATGGAGGCAATTTCCAATCAACTCAGAAACCCCAGGGGCTTGAAGAAGCAAAATGAGCCTGTGCTATAAACTAAACAGCTTACTCTGTTATAAAGAAACAAAAGTCCCAAATGGAGTCCCTCAAGCTAAGTCCCACCAAGACTTAATACCTAACTTAATTGAGGTTTCAGCCTCTCCCAAAAGTGGAATTTAAAACCAATCAATCTGGAATTTCCTGGCCTGCTCCAGTGAGGTAATCTTATGATAAGACCCCCTTCCCCTAATGGAAGGTAGTTTGGTCCGAAATAATCTTTTTCTTCTGCTAACAACCTGGTCCCACCCTCTTTCTATTTTGTACAACTTGAAACACCTTTCTACTTACTGGATAGGGTGCTGCCCAAACCATGATATCTTTTAATAAAGCCAATTAGATCTCCAAATTTATTCAGATGGGTTTTATTTTTTGACACTGTGTAATGCAGCAAGAGTTACTTTGTTTGAGTCCCAAAGTGTATTAGTTTCCTCTTGCTGCCATAATTATTACAAAGTTAGAGGCTTCAAAGAACATAAATTTATTATCTTACAGTTCTGGAGATCAGAAGTACCAAATCAGTCTCATTGGGCTAAAACCAATGAGTTGGCAGGTTGCCTTTATGCTGGAGGATCAAGGGCAGTATCAATTTCCTTATTTTTTTCTAGCTTCAAGAGTCTAGTTATATTCCTCGGTTCAAGGACACTCCCCTTCCGTCTTCACAGTCAGCAGAAGAGCATCTTCCAATCTCTCCTTCCCTGATCCTCTCTCACCAATTAGAATGAGCCTGGAGAATGCACAGGGCCAGATAATCCATGATAATACACCCATCTCAAAATTCCTGATCATATTTGCAAAATTCCTTTTGTCTGGTGAAATAAGATACTAATTCTAAGGATTAGAAAGTGGACACCTTTTGGACTCTACTGTTCAGCCCACCACACTGGGTGCTTACTTTCTGCACCGTTTAATGGACAAGTCAATAACTAGAAAATAAATGCCTTGTAAGCGGGGAAAGGGAGGACCATCTAATGCACATTCATCGTGAGTTAGGGCAATGTCAGGCGCTTTAATACCATCTCACATTCATTCCTCACAACAATCCTGGCAAGCAACTTTCATTATTACCCCTCTTATAGTTAAGGACTGGGGATTCAGTGCTATGCTCAGCACCTGTCCAGTGTGGGAAACCCAGGTCTGCCTGATTCCAGAGTCCATGCTTATCCTTCATCCCAAATGGGAATGTCTCTCTTTCCATGAAGGAAAGTCCCACTCTGAGGCTCCGCCCATACCTATGTGAGGGGCTAACATTAAAAAGGTAATTGTTATACCTCCTTGCCAGAGACAATCTTTCCATCTTCAATTTCCTTATATATGGAAGGGAATAATGGTTAAAGAGAGAGACTTGGAAGCCAGCCTTCTAGAGTTCAAACCCGAGCTTGCCAATTATTAGCTATGTTTTCACAGACAAGTCACTCAACCTCTTTTTGCTGCAGTTTTACCTATAAAACGGGAATAATAACTCTCTGCTCCTAGAATTTTATGAGGATAAAATCAGTTAATGCAGACAAAATGTGCATTAAGAGAGTTAATGTAATAGCACCCAGCACATAGCATACATACATGTATGCTGTGTTTTGCTATTATTATATAAAAACACTGACAGAGTCAGAGACAAAAGCAATTCCCTACAATCGCAGAGAAACAATGGGAGGTTTCTTTTTTTGATTTTTATTAATTTATGCACACAAGAACTGGGATGTAGGCCAGAGGTGCAGGGAGTGAGAGGATTCACCAGAGACAGAGTGGGGAGCAGAACAGGTGGATCTACTGAAATGCACTGCTGAGGGGAGCAGTGGGCAAGACAGGAGAGGTCTGCTGTGCCATGTGGATTATCTCCCTGGCTGGGATTCAAACTCATGCCACATGAGACTTAACCCCTGCACCACCACGGAGGCCCAAGAATGGGAGGTTCTTCATCGTGATTCAGAGTTGGCCATAGAGCACATGAAATGGTCCTGATGCCATTTTTTAATAAAAATATATTTTTCATTTCATATGGTTATGAGAATAAAATGAGCTAAAATAGGCAGAGTACTTGAAACAATGACTACCATTAATTTTATTATCAAAGTTAATAACACCTGGTATTTGTAAGAATGCCTCCACAGGCTTACCTCAACCAACATGAAAGAATTCAAACTAAAAATTAACTAAAATTCCCAAGAATTAATAAAATTTCCTATTTGGGCCTTCTAGTTAAACCAAAAAGAAAGAATTAAGAGAAGACACTTGTAGAGTAGTGCTCCACACCTATTTCTTAAATCCCATAAGGAATTTCTAAGTCGATACCCAGTGTCAAATCACTGTTAAATAATAAGCAATGATAAGGTGATATGCTACAATCTTCCAGTCACATAGCCCTGGTCAGGCCAGTTCTCTCTTTGGTCTTCTGTCTGTTCATCTGTCCTTTCATCATTTACTAAACACCTACTATATGCCAGTCATCCAAGGGATAGGTGCTTAGCATACTCAAATGAAAGACAAGGCATCTCCTTCAAGATGATAAGTCAACATACCATCACAAGAGAGTGAGTTAAGAAAAAGACAGGTCTAGGATGTCAGGGGAGGCACCATGTTCACTGCCCCCAGATACACGCAGCTGCCTTGGACCAGCTCCTGGGAAGCAGGGGTGGAGATGAGTGGCCATGTGAGGCTACATTACCAGAAGGCAGGTGGGCTGAAAAAGGGCTCCTGCTATTCCAGCTTAGACTTGCACCCAAGGACTTGGGGTGACTTGGAGGAGATGATTGGAGGAGTAACATGTCGACACACTTGAAAGAGACATGGGTGAGAGACTTGTGGGAAGGCTGAGAGTGGCAGTCGTCATCTTGATTTTGCTCCTTTTGCCTCACTTGCCTGGCTACTTTCACCTCTTTCTTGCTGTTCCCACCAGAAGGTGCCTTACACTTGTGGCAAGTGGGGCTTCAGTGGCCCCACTTCAGGACAACCCTGTTTGGCTGGGCATTTGCCCACAAGGGGATGGGGTATGTGGGGTGTTTTACTGGAAAACTATAATTAGTAATATCCTCACTTCTCTCCCGTCTATGCAGACTAACTCGACTAAGGAGCTATCATGACTAAGTCTGCTTTGTCACGATGGCCAGATGCCTTTAGAGCATGCAAGTTTGGGGGTCCCTGAGTGCCTTTTGGGTGCATGCTAACAGGGGTATCCAGCAACACAGAATACAATAGGCCCCTAGTTACCTCAAATACTTGAAGTAGCAATTGACTTGCATATGAAAGATCACATCCACCAGGAGGGTCAATGAGGTGGTCTTCCCAGCAGCGTGGACAGCATCAAGGTAGAAAGGAGTGAGAGTCCTCAGCCTCCATGGAGCACCCCAAGTTCCAGTATGGCTGGGATATGGAATTTGATGGCCAGGTGGCAGGATATGATGGTAACTTGATCACAAAGGGCCTTCTACTGCGCACACAAGAGTACGAAGAGGGAAACAGGGAGCCTTGTCAGAGAGGGTGTGATCCAGGAGGCAGAGACAGCTAAAGAGCATAAGCAGCGACAGCGGGTGTGCCACCTTGAGAGGGAAGCAGTGGCTGCTTCCTCATCATCTTGGCTCTGGCTCTTTTCTCACTTTGTTTTAAATTCTAAGTGGCCCATGAACTTTTCTTCATTCCTTCTTGGTTCTGTAACATGTGTGCCCTAGGGGCTATATAAAAATAGATGCGGGGGCCCAGGGAAGAGGCAACTCAGCTGCCCAAGGATCTGAGACACTCCCCAGGCATGTGGCAGGCTTCTGGCAGCTGTCGCAAGGGCTCAAGGTCACTGGGCCTGGAACCTGATCCCACTGCAGGCCCAGGAAGCTCTGTGGGGAGCAGAGAAGGTCCCCGGCACCAGGGCGCTTCAAGGCCATGGGGAAGCTGCCTCTCACTAGGAGCCAAGTTGCAACTTTTTCAGCTCCCGAGTTCCCATCAGCAGGTCAACTCAGGCTCCATCCAGAAATATTCAATCTTTTCCCTCTCACCGACTCCCTGACCAACCCAGATGGTTCTGCGGGACCAGGTTCTGCTCATTCAACCCAGGAATGAGCAATAAAGAGAAGAGAGACTGATGAAATAGAGACTATTTGTTACCCCCTGCTCTGTCATAGAAGTGACCACAGGCTCTCAAACTACATAGACTGGGTTGGAGCTCAGACTGACTCCTCCTAGAAGAGTAATCTGGGATAAATAATAGTAATAATAAACACTTAAAGCCTAAAATTTAAATGTGCAAAATAGGCTGCTTTGAGGAGTGACTGTAACATTTAGGTAAAGTTCTTAACACAGTCAAGTGTACTGCGCGCTCGCAGTTAATGGAAGTGCTCTCTGCAGCTCTGTGAGGTGTTACAGAGTAGGGGTAGGGAGGGAAGGCAAGGAAGTGGAAGGCTAAAGGCCAAGTGCATTATCCAAAGTCACAATGTCATCTAACAAATACCCCTCCAACGGGCCTCCCTGGTGGCACAACGGGTTATGTCTCAGCACTGTGAAGCTGTCCAGAGCCACTGCAGCATGAGTTTGATCCCCAGTCAGGGAGCTTCCCACGTGGTGCAGCAGACCTCTCCTGTCTCTTGCTGCTCCCCTCAGCAGTGTATTTCAGTCAATCTGCCTGTTCTGCTCCCCACTGTGTCTCTGGTGAATCCTCTCACCCCCCACACACCTCTGGCCTACACCCCAGTTCTTGTGTGCATAAATAAATAAATCTTTATTTAAAAAATACCCCTCCAAAAGGTGGAGTTAGTCATTCCTTAGGCACATGTAATTCTCTCTCTTTTTTTTTTTTAAAGATTAGTCATTATGCATACAAGAGCTGGGGTGTAGGCCAGAGGTGTCCAGCGTGAGAGGATTCACCAGAGACAGAGTGGGGAACAGAACAGGTGACTGACAGAGCAGGTGAAGTACACTGCTGAGGGGAGCAGTGAGCGAGGCAGGAGAAGTCTGCTGCACCACGTGGGAAGCTCCCTGGCCAGGGATCGAACTCATGCTGTAGTGGCTGCTGATAGGTTCATAGTGCTTAGACTAATTCTTTACAAATGCTCAGGTACCTGGAAAACCAGAGCCCTGTGAAGAGCTCACATTCAGGGAGCACGTGCTCTGACCCAGCACTAGTAAGCAGGCTAAGTAGATCTGCTCCTGGAAAGCCACCTGCTGCAGAAACTGATCCCTGAGACCTAAAGGACACACCTTGATCACCAGCGTTCAGTCTTCAGCGCCCAAGCTCTGAACATCCAGTCACAGATGAAAAGGAGACTGTGTCTGACTCTTTTCATAGAGGGCCTCTGGGACCCTCAGACAGACAACGGATCCAGGAGCAAAACTGGGACCCGACACCTGGCTCTCAGTTCGTAGGCATTATCCACCATTTTTTCCAGAGCTGACCTTCTGAGAGGGGATTTGCAGGCCCTCTGTGACAGTGGGGAGTGGGAGAAGCGGGAGCCAGTGAGAGTCAGAGACTGACATGACCCTGCCTGGGCACCTGCTCCTATTGAGAACAGCAATTCTGTTTTCATCACTTTTGCAAATGGGGTTCCACAATTTCCTGGGGGGAAAGGAGATTCTGCTCGCGGAATAGAAGTTTGAAAGTTACCCCCTATCCTTCTCTATGCCCAAGTACAATCTCCATTGTCCTGGGTTCCCAGATGACGCTATTTTCCATAGGATACCCAAAAGAACAAAGTGGGGAGCTATTTCCTAAAGGCCTCCCTGGTGGTACAGGGTTAAAGCCTCACTGCTATCAAGCTGTGGCCAACCATTGCAGCATGAGTTCAATCCCTGGCCAGGGAGCTGACTCATATGGCACAGCAGACCTCTCCAGCCTCACCCGCTGCTCCCCTCAGCAGTGGATTTCAGTAAATCTGCCTGTTCCGCTCCCTGCTCTGACTCTGGTGAATCCTCTCACCACTCCCCCACGCTTCTGGCCTATACTCCAGTTCTTGTATGAATAAATAAATAAAAATAAAATCTTAAAAAAAGGAACTATTTCCTAAATTAAACTTGAAGTGTATGAAGCAGGGGGAATACATGGAATACAGAAAAATCCACAATCTGCTCAGGCTGTACATAAAATTCTGGGGTATATGCAATCTGGGGAAGAGAGGGCCAGCAGCAAATCTCCCATGTCCAAGGGCACCATGTCCCCAAACATATGAAAGACTCCAAAGCATCATAAAACTGCCACATATGAAGTGCTGATCATGTGAGAGGAGTACGAGGATAATAGAGATCACCTCCCTGAAAGGACTGTCAGGAAGATGAACGAAGGATATTTGTAAAGCATTCAGGCAAGAGGCAAACACTCTATAGGCTTTAGCTATATGTTATCATTGCAATTATTACTATTATCCATTATTATCACTCACATTGCCTCATTAGTCATCACAAAAACTTTATGAGGTCTGTGTTATTATCAATTCCACTTTACAGAACAGGAAATAATAGCTTCAAAAGGTCACATAATTAGCTCAAGGCCACAGAGTAGCAGAGAAGGAGCTCAGATCTGACCTTTCTGGGTCCCAAGCCCAGTTGGCCCTCAGTCTTGAAACTTTAAGGGAAGACGGCTGGAGGAGGCTGGGAAGCCTCAGATGTCCCCGGGCCTGAGATGAGCCAGGGGAGGAGAACACAGGGACTTTCTGCTGAAAAGGCAAGCAGGCCTTGCTAACTTTGCACCTCACCTAATAAACAACAGAAAGTCAAGCTGCTTAAAATAAGAATGATTTAAAAAGAAAACCACCCCCTGGTGGTGGCCATTGCTAGGTTCCAAAGTGAGCCGGTGTCTTGGAGTACAGTGAGTTCAAGTTCAAGGAGCAAAGCAGTGGCTGTCCCAGGGCCTGCTGGCTGAGCTCCAAACAATGTTTCTCCTTTCAAACTAACACATAGCTCTGCTGAACATACCACTTGAAAGCCAAAAAGATGCCCCTAGGTTGCTATGGCAATGCTAAACAGACAGAACATTTTAACCAGCTCTGACGCACATACACAAACTTATTTAAGGACCAAATGGATGAATTAGGTGGGGGAGAAGGGATGAGAGCAGGGAGTGTTGTTTCTACAGCTCCATCTCCAAGGATTTGGCCCCAAAAGCATCTGGGTGGGACCAAAACAGAGCAAAGGATTCCTTAAACCAGAGCAGAGGCTGGGCTTGCCCGGGACAGAATAGAGACTGCCAGCATCTCCATGTCCCTCTAAGTCTTGGGTCTATATGCTCCAGGGAAGCTGTACTGGTGGAAGGAGCAGGGCTTGAAGCACAATCTTGAGGTTGGGAGTTAGAGAATGGAGCTGCCCAGCAGCCTAGTGGGCCAGGAGGAGAGTGAAGGGGTGAGGGCAAGACGTGCTCTCTCTCCCTGAGCACATCTGCCCTCCTTCCCACAGCAGCAAACCCACTTTCCTACCCGCTGCTTACTGATGAAATAAAACTGCCCCTTAAAACCGGAAAACCACCCATTCCACTCCTGCTCTGAGACAAAATTGATTTTCTTTGACACCATTAAAGACCCGGGAAGACTTTTTTTTTTTTTTTTTTTTTTTAAGGAATGAGCATGCTAAATCTGTCCTGATTATTTTCAGGGGAGTCACAGGCCCCCTCCCAACAGGTACATGTCCCAAGTTCTCATCTCATTGTATCCCTCTTCCTTTGACAGTATGATACTCTCTATACCTTCCTTCCCACTGGTATTCAAACAAGAAAGTTAGCAAACAATGACAAGAAATCTTTATCACTGTCCACCTTAACTAAAGCCTAATTGGGAGGTTAACCTTCTAGGAATCTCTAAATGGTGGTTCACCAACTGTGCCTTATTCCCAAATTATGTTTCCCGTAGGTAGAAAAGCTTTGACTCTTTGTATGCTCACACATGTATACTGGTGTCCTAGTTAGTCAGAACACCACCCACACTTGTCTATGAGAAGCACTTTCTGGGCATCCCTGGTGAGTCCTATCACAGGAATGTGTCATTGTTTTGTGATGTATTAGAAAGGACAATGGCTCTCTTGTCTTATCATCTTTCTCATTTCCTGCCGAGTGGATGACTATGGTGGAGGTTCTCATATTGTCCTGGACTCAGAGCCTGGGTACTGAACTATTTTCTGCTGTGTTTACCACCAGATCATGTCTGCCTCTACCCCAAATCTGGAACTAATTATCACAGTTAAATTTATTTTCCTGTGTTCCAAGAACAACAACAAAAACATCCATTAAAAAAAGAAAAGAGGACTTCCATAGCTGAGTTACGGTAAAACACAAAACTACACTAGTGCTACAGTAGTATTTATAAATAGATCTGCACATAGAAGTAAATTTACACAGAGAAAATCATGGTAGTGGTATTCTAAGCCTGAAAGTGGACTTTAACAACATCAAACACCTCCAACAGAAGGAGTAGAGAATGCAAAATGCATAGAATAGAATAGAATAGAATAGAATAGAATAGAATAGAATAGAATAGAATAGAATAGAATAGAATAGAATAGAATAGAATAGAATAGAATAGAATAGAATAGAATACAGGGTTTGCTACCTTTCAATGTCTGTTCTACTCATGCACTATAATGGGCTGGGCAAATACCTTGACAGCTATGCCAGCCGGCAATACTCCATCATTTTCATATGAAGATTTGACTGCATGGGTAAAATGCTTGCACTAAAATTAAGTCTTCTATCTTCCAAATTTTCTCAATTATTAATACACGAGACAGCTGCTGTAGCCTTAGCAAAAATAGCAGCCAAGCTTTTCAGCCTTGAAATACTTGTGCGGGGCTTTACTATGTAAGGAGCAAGTCTCTCCAGATCAAAAAAAAAAAAAAAAAAAGAAACAAAATCTCCAGTGGAAAAACAAAAAAGGAGAAACTTGTCTCAGAATATAAGCTGAAAACTGTCTCTCTCCCAGCACACACATTCCTGGTTATCATAAAAAAATACTTTTTGTGCAGTGGAAAAAAGTTAACTGATAAAGGCTACTAATACGTCCAATTCATTATCCTAACTCATTAGGGTAACAATTAATTCAGAAAATTAAAAATTAAAAATTTAAATTTAAAATTTAATTTTCTTGTAAAATTAAACATAAAATGAAACCCAAGGAATTCCAATCACTTTGATATTTTCTGAATGAGATGGTCAAATTATGCCTATGCAAAGGCTACCGGGTGGGGTTAGAAAGACAAATTATGTCTTTCTTTAGTTTTCTAGATGCAAATTAATGTCCAGCAAAAACTGTTGTTCTTGAGTTTCCACCTTCATGTTTTAAACAGTGTCACTTTAACAGACTGCTCATATACATTCTTTGTGTAAATATTCATGTCTGAAAAGCATGTGGAAGGGAAAAATTAAGAATTCAGAGAAAGAGCATCCCAACTTAATGTTTTCTGAACTAACAGCGATCATGACTTTGAATTCAAAGATTATGTTCAGGACATACAAGAAGTGATTTTAGAGGATCAATTTTGTTTTGTTTTTAAAGAAGGGATAGGATCAGAACATCAATGCATCACATCAGAGGAAATATTACTCGTCAAGGTTAAGCTAATAATGGTCTGGATGTTGCAGTACATTTCACATCTCTGGTCACAGTTCTGATTTCACATCATTCCAGTCATTCAAGACAGCCAGACCACACGTCGGATTTCTGAGTAGTAAGCTACCTTCGCTTCAGCTATGCCTCAGCACCATGCACCAACAGAAATCACTGTGGGTCTTTGAGGAAGCCAAACGCGTCATAACAATCCAAGTTCTAAACAAGTATATGTTTATACCAGTTCTGCAAAATTTGTTTCTAAGATCAAGAGTCATATTTCATTTTTGCTGTCTCACAATCTATGTAAAAATCACAGCCACATTTTAGTAAATGCCAAGAAATGTCAGAGGAGCAGACCACAGCTATTTGGAAATGGCTGTTAGTTTATTAATATAATCCCCTAGAGGAAAGCTTCTGGTGTGAATGTTTTCATGATGGTCAGTATCATTTAGGGGCAGTACTTACTTACAAAACACACACACTCACACCCTACACACCACTTACCATTTGTGATCTGTTCTTTGGACAGCCATTGATATCTTCGATCTTTTCGTTTGCTGAAAAAGGAAACAAAAATCAGAAGAATAACCACCACAAACACTTTGAATAGCCATGTTCAGGACCCTTGAAGCCAACCAAGTCCTAAAATCCATACTGGGTTTTGTCCAATCAAAGCAGGCATGTGAAATTCTAAGACACATCCAGCGAGCTTCAGGATTTACTCATCGAGCGTCCTCCAGGGACAGCTGGGACAAGGTCATCATCATCTAAAGCAGAGACAACTGCACAACACAGTCTTGGGGTGATGAAGCAGCGTGGAAGTGTCTGGAGACTGGGAAACAAACTGAGCTGTGGCTATGCCTTAGACTCTTAGAGAGGCCAAGTGCAACCTTCCACAAAAGCTGGGCTGACGGTTCAAGGTGGACCACTCCAGCTACAACTTGCTCTGGGACAAAAGTCACAAATAATATGATCTTACTGATCATACCCATGTCACTCAACCTCTTTGGGCCACAGTTTCTTAACTCTAGATGGAGTTAATTACTACTTCAATGGAGGAGCTGTGAGACTAGAGTATATCATGCCAGTAAAATGCTTATTCACACAGTGCCCCAAATACAATGAGTGTCCTAAAAGTGGTAACTAACATTAGCCCAATAGTATACATTATCACCTATGTTAATATATAAAATTAAAACTTTGTTGTGTCCATTTGAGTTAAGCCTAGAACTTAGGACTCCACAGCAAAGAACTAACAATTTGCCTCTTCTACTAAGTCTTAGTAAGTTTTCCTCCCCAATTTCAAGCCCCTTAACCCCATGCCTCACCCCCAGAAGGATAAGGCCTTTTTTTTTCTCAGCACCCTGCACCTATCTCTAGTTTACTCTTAATCACCTAATGTCTGATCCTTTTCTTGCCTTTCCCAGCAGTGTTATGAGAGCCTGGCAGATTTGGAGATTTTGTTTTCCACATTTGTATCCTTAGGGTTCAGTGCGAACCTTCAAAACTGAATTCCAAATGTGTGTGTGTGTGTGTGTGTGTGTGTGTGTGTATCTACCTCACATCAGATTTTAATGACTCTGATGGCTAATACTTCCATGAAAAGACATTTAAAACTGCCTAAAATGAGAAACAGAATAAAAAAATGCCCCAGGTCTCTAAAATGTAAGAACACCTGAACCTAAACATAGCTCGCTATTCCCTCAACTGGGCTGAGTTTTTCTCTAATGATTCTACCTTGAGAGAGAAGCAAACAATAGGAAAGTTAGCTAGTGGCAGGAAAGTGTTTTAACAATCTAATTACTGTGAGACAGCCTGGTTAGTGTACATGAACCTATTCTACATCTTTAGAATTTGCCAAAAGTAATAGAAATTCAGCCTTATGACCCACCTGGGAAGATCAGAGATCAAATTGAGTTTTTTCAACTCTTAAGAACACTGAAAAAGGTATTTTAAGGAAGTCTCTTCCACCTGCTTTCTCTAGTCCTAAAAGAGGTGCCATAAAACATCTAAAAAGTACATAAAGACAGCTGTGAGTCATCTCATTCCTGGGACATTTGTTCTTCAGTTCACCAGAAAATACAATTAGCTAGAATGTATCACTAGCATCTAAACTCCTTAAGAACAAGGATTTTTATCTGCCTTCTTTCCTGCTCTAACCCCAGAAGCTTAGGACAGTGCCTGGCACATAGTAGTCATTCAATAATGTGTATTGAGTAGAGCTGAGAAATGAGTATTGTAGTGGCAGGAAGGAACAGATCAAGTTTTCTATGACTCAGGCAGACTAGTGAAGGAGGAGTCCTGGGGCCCTCAGTGGCTTTTTCAGGATTTTAATTATCATTCTCCATTATTTGTAGAGAGGCAACCAGGTACAGGGCAGGCAAGGGGGCGGCGGGGGGCGGGGGGGTGCAGGAGGCTGCAGGACTCCCAGCCCCCGGTGAGTCTTCATTTTCTCTGGGCTTTCTGGTGTTCTCTCATGGTCTCTCTACTGCATGATCCTCTGCCGCCACGCTCTGTTCTCTGCTGCTGCTGCTGCTGCTGCTGCTGCTGCTGCTGCTGCTGCTGCTGCTGCTGCTGCTGCCGCCGCCGCCGCCGCCCCCCTCTGTGACGCCACCCTTATATGCTCAGTCTCTGGGCTCAGGCACACCCACTCACACATGCCCACACCCTACTTCAGGTGCCAGCCATCAGACATGTGTGTAGGACTGCAGGGGTCTATCATTAATGCTAATGGCAGTAGGGCAGAAAATCCTGATCATTCTTTCATTTACTTTACAAGCATCCTGATCATTTCAATGAATCAAGGTTTTACTGCCTATTTGAGGCAGCTATCCTTTCACTTACAAATAGAAATGTACATGCCTAAGATTGGGGGAAAAAAACACCCCTGACAAATGTTACTCATTCATACGTGGAAAATTATGGCAGGCATGCACTCTGACCTTGGATTTTGATATTCAATACTGGACAATAAATACATGTTCTTTGAAAATCAAGGTCACTCAAGGTATCTTCCAATTGGATACTCATGATGGCCAAAGTCATAAGTCACCGGATTCAGATCAATACCCAGTTCAGCATTAGGTCATTAGTGCTCATTAAAGTGAAGGATGGATAACTGTGAGCCTAAGAAATCATTTGAAGATTCTCTATATACCATCTGGATAAATGAAACCAAAGGACTTGTTTTAATTACTCCTCTAATTCCTTTTCAAGGTCTATACCTATAACACAATCAGGTGCTCCTTGAATTCAGTTATCACAGCTCCTATAAGCCTAGTGCTGCCAATTTGCAACATACTAAATAAACCAATGGGATGGCATCTCTGTATGCCCACTCTAAAAAATGCAGGGGAAAGAGATAACTCAAATGTTTAGGCCCAACTCATAATACATGCTTGATAAAAATGCAAACCAAGTTTTGGATCTCCTATTCTTCATTTTTTTGTAATTTAAATGCTTCTCCTTTGCTTAAATCCTAAGAATTTCCATGGTTGTCATAAATATTTAGAGCAATAATGGCAGCTCTAATTCTGCTGGTAAGAACTTGGCTTTCAGAGCTGAATTTATTAACTTGGGGTAGGGGATTTTTGGCTACAGCCCCAAAGCAGATAACCAGAGATGCAAAGGCACTTGTCCCCGAAGTCCTCAACTGTGATTAAAATTGGCGTCAGTAAGCGCCAATGATAACTTATTTATGCCAGCATGTTCCAGATATTCTTAGCCCACAAACACAGTAACACAAGGTGACAAGTTAGTAATTGGAAAGCATCAGTGCACTTTTTAAATCAGAAGAGTGGCATTGAGCTCATTACTTTTCAAAATACCTATGCTGAAGGGTTTAGAGTATTTCAACAGCTCTCCCATCTTTGCAGTACCTCTATGCATGTGAATAGGGCAGCTGGCAGTTCAGCCAATGGGAAGAGAGAGAAATAGGCTGCCTAGAAAGGCAGATGACTGGCCCAAGGTCATGAAATGATAATAGGCCATCAAGGAAAAAAGGTGGTTGTGCTCAGAAGCAGCTGAAATAGTGGTAGAAAAATAAGCAGCTCTCAGGTCTCTTCACCTCTAACTGGGAGCTCTTCCACTGGTTTCCTCATTTTTGCCAATCCTTTTGTTCATCCTGTTTCCCTCCTTTTCACTCTCCTCTACCCCCCTTCACTTGCCCATGTCTCCTTCCCTCACTCCAACCCCTCTGCAGTCTTCCCTGAGTGACAGCAATGTAAGCAGGATGGGGGAGGCCTGTCTTTCTTTCCTGATTCATGCTGTTTATCCTGGCCTCATAAACCTTTCTAAATAACTCACGGAGATGGCACTGTGATGAACTGGGAAGCGACTGCTAGCTTGGGTTGCTCATGACTCAAGAAGATAATCACACTAATAAGAGGCTGAACACAAGAGACACAAACCCCACCCTCTAAAGGAAGGGCCATTTTCTGCTTACGAGGCAGAAAGGAAAGATGGAAAGTATGGCCCCCAAATAATTCCACTGTCCACGAAGCCTAGCACCAGGACAGCCAAGATCGATGGATTCCAGGATGTACTGGGGATAGCTGAAAACTCAGAAGCAGTATTAATGTTTTCCTTCCAGCTCTACTCATGTCACTCCCCAACCTGAAAATCAACTCCTCCAACACTGGCCTTTGACTTAGGATAAAATGTAGAATTCACTGAGCAACAAATGCCTTATTTTGTCTCACTGACCTTCTAGCTCCAGATACTCCAGCATTTCTACACCCTATTTTCTTCACAAGGAATAACCCTTTCACCCAGCTAATTCCAAATCTGAAATTTCTGCTTCTAAGTAATTCTTCCAGGAAACTTTCCCTAATCCCCACCTTCCCACTCACCATCTGTCTTGGGCTCAATCTCATTGTGGAGTCTTTGCAGTCTAGAAAGAGGTTTTCCCTTTTTTGTTTTGAACATCTTACTTTTAAGTTACTTCAAACTTACAAAAAAGTCACAGGAACACTACAGAGAGTTCCCTCATATCTTCATCCATTCTCACTATCCTTCCATTTCTCCCTCTTCCCTCCCTCTTTACTTAGGAACCTATTTTTTTTCCTGAATCATGTTAGCGTAGGCTACTTAGATCCTGTCCTTTGCCCTTTCTACTTAGTATGCATATCCAAAGAACAGAGAAATTATCTGATGGCATAACAGTAAAATTCAGAAAATTTAACACTGACATAATCCCAAAATTCTGAGTTTTGTCAACTGACTTGAAAGTGTCTTTTTATAGCATTTTATTTCCCTGGATAGGATCTACTCCGGGACCACGTAGCGCACCTAGTGATCACGTCTCTCTAGTCTCCTTTCTTCTAGACTACTTTTCCACCTCAATCTTTCATTGCTCTGACATTTCTGAATACAGGAGTTCTGTTTTATTTTTTCTTTCCAGCAGAATAGTCCAGCATTTTGGTTTGTTTAGGATTCCTAAGTAGTTTCAGGCTTTCCATCACTGCCTGAGAGCCTAGATGATACTGTGTTCTGCTAGGGGCATCACACCAGAGATCTGGCTTCTCCCCCATAAGGTTGTTCTATTTTCCCCTTGCAACTAACAAGCAGTGGAGAGATACTTTGAGGCCATGCAAACAGCCTATTTCTCATCAAACTTTCTCCTCTGGGTTTAGCAGCCGTCAGTGATTCTTGCCTTTGCTAATCTCTACAATAATGATGGCAAGTCTCTCCACATTTATCAGTCAGCAGTCTCTGGAACAGCTGAGTTTTCTCTTCTCTTCCTATTGATTTATCTATCAGTGTAGACTTGCAGAGCCCTATTTTATTCCATGGGTATTATCAACCACCATCCTCAATTATTTTGAAACTCTCGTCGTCTCAAATTAGATTATTCTTCGCAGCCCTAGGAGGCAGAACTTGTAACTGTGGAGAGAAACAGCCAAGAGAGACAGATTTCAGCCTAATGAAAGAAGAGCTTTTAAAAGATCCAATTCTCCATTATTAGAACTAGCTACCTGAGTCAGTAGGAAGCTGCCCATCACAGGAGGCATTTAATAGGCCATTAACCACTTTTCAGAGAAGCAGCTCATGCCTCAGGTTGGGGCTTTTACAAGTCCCTTTCAAATCTTAGAGTTGAAATCTACAGCAAAATCCTAGAAAGGAGGAGGTGGTGCAGTACAGTTTAGAGGAACGTTCAGAAGAAAACTAAACTCGGAGGAGGGGAAACATCCAGGCCACCTGTTGGAAACAATCCAACCCAGGCCTGCAGAAGCAGGGGCTGCAATGAATACAATTCTTAACCCCAATCCTCTTAAATTTCCTAAGTATCACTGTATGCCAAAAACCATGCAAAATCCTATGATCCAGAAAAAGAATATGAATCAGACCCAGGCCTAGAGAAGACCCAGACTCATGAGATCAGCCTGTGGGTTGATAGAAGAGGGTCTCTCCAGCTATCTGGAGGATTAGGAAAAGTGTCAAAGAGAGAAACTGACTTTTCAAGAATGAGTGGCATCTCACCAACCAGAGAACTACAACCACTAGAATTCTGTCCAGCACAAGATAGAGTCACCAAGTCCACAACTCTGCAAATATACATATATACATGAATATATATATGAATAGATATGAATATATGAATAATCATATATATGAATATATATACACACGCAGACATATATATGTATATACACAGATACACAAAATAGAGCTTTTTATATATAAATTACATAGATAAATATACATACACATACATATATATTAAATACATGTATACTTATAAAAACATCTTTCTATCCATTCTTCTAACGGGCTCATGTGTGGGGGAAAGCAAGCAAGGACACATTTACTGAATATAAAGGACATTTACTGAATGTAAAGAGTACAGTGGTCAATATTTCAGAATCCTGGTGAGAATATACTGTTTCCCATCCCTCACCAGTAGATCTGTGTTTACAAGATATTGTAGGATTAAATGCTCTAAACTGACTGACAGACAACCTAGAAGTCACGGAGGAGACTCCTACATCTAGCTGCCTTCTTAGCTTCCCATATTCTGGGTCTTTGTCCTCCACACCCAGAGCTGAAGGTACACAGCATGGAAGTCAGAAACAGTGGTCCATGTGCTGACATTCGGCATTACTTAGGAATCCTTGTCAGAAGAATCCTCTCGTGGATGGCTGCGGGGAAGTCTGGTTACTGGTACTAACTTGAGCCTCTGAAGTCAGACCAGTAGCTAAGGCCCAGAGAGACCACTGTGTAGGGAGGTTCAAGTCATTTGAAGAGATGAAGCATCCTCCTGAACAATGATAAAAACCTGCCAGCTTACATGTCCTCAGCACTATGTTGAGTGAATCCATGACACACATGCTACTATCCACCTATTCTGAGACCATGGCAGACATAACTAATCTAACTTGATCCTCTCTAATACTGACATCAAGGCCTCATCATTCCTAGACTGGATTCTAGGCAGACTTCTTTTAGGCAGTGGTTACCAAGTGCTATTAAGGGCCACTTCACAGTTTCTAAACATAGTTCATATTTGATATCTACCTTGCATTTAAGACTGCCACAAGATCAGACAAAGCAGATGTGGTCCTGCTGGTGTTAAGGAAGGAGAAACAGAGCCACAGAGGTTAGGTGGCTTTTCCACGGTCCCACAGTTGGAAGGGAATGATGCTGAGGTGACTGCAAGGTCTCGCACTACCATCCTTTCCCACTTTCACTTTTGTTCCCGGTGTTTAAAGCTGAGGAGATTTCTAGCAGAAACACTCTGTTCTGACCCAAGACTCAACCAGAGTAGGTGAGTGATATGACTCTGATGAGCTGGAGATCAAAACCCAGCTCAGGTGCAAGTCACTCCTTCCATGAAGACCTTGCCAAGAAGCTATTCCTTCTTCCAAGGTTATGAGTTTTGTACATTTGTCTCTTTATTCCTAATACGGAGCATAATGCTGTCATACATAAAATGTTCAATAAATGGTTACTGAACTGAAGGGGAGCAGAGACTTGTACTGGGTTTAGCATCTCTGCGTTGAGAAAGCATATGATGCAAGAGGGCAAAAAGTAGATTCACCCATGTTTTATCCCCTTGTATGATACTGGGATACTGAGATACAATGGACCTCAGTTTCTGCATCTGCAAAATGGAGAGAATACAACCTGCTTCATAAGGATGTTAAGAAAATTAAATGAGACAAATTTTTAAAGATTTTGAAAGAGCTTGGTGATGATCAAGAGAGGAAGAAGAGAAATGTGGCAGAGAAACTTCAAGGTGTCTTCCTATTATCCTCCCACTTAAGTTCAAGCCCTTAAACAGTCACTATCCTATATACCCCTTCCTAGTGTGAGTAAGGCAGGAGCTAGGACTTGCTTCCAACTCACAGAATATGGCAAAAATAGTGAGATGTCACTCCCATGATAATGTCACATTATATAAAATACCATCTCACCAGCAGACTTGCTCTAGCTTTCTCCCTTGATGGCGCTGAAGCAATCAATTGCAGCTTCTACACTGGGACACCCACATGGCAAAGAGCTACAGGAAGCCTCCAATCAACATCAAGAAATCAATCAGGACCCACACTTTTATTAGCTGCAAAGAAATGATTCAACTTGGGGCCTCCCCGGTGGCACAGGGATTAAAGTCTCAGAGCTATCAAGCTATTGACAGCCACTGTGGCCTGAATTCAATCTCTGGGCCAGGGAGCTGACCCACATGGCACAGCAGACCTCTCCTGTCTCGCCTGCAGATCCCCTCAGCAGTGTATTTCAGTAGATCTGCCTGTTCTGCTCCCCATTCTGTCTCTGGTGAATCCTCTCACCCCTTAGCACCTCTGGCCTACACCCCAGTTCTTGTATGTGTAAATAAAAAAAACTTTAATAATAAAAAAAAGAGAAATGACTGAACTTGACCCCATCCCAGTCAAGCCTTCAGGTGAGAACTCAAATCTGGCCAACACCTTGACTTCAGCTTTGTACCTGGGTAAGCTGTGCCTGGACTCCAGAGGCACAAAACTATGAGATGATGTGTGTGTATTGCTTTAATTCTCTAAGTTTGTGACAATTCTTTATATGGCAACATAAAAACAAATACACAGAGGGAAGGAAAAGAGAAAGGAAAAATTTATAAATCAGTCTTAGGGTAGCAAGGAAACACTTCTCTTTGAGTAGCAGGGGCAGTCCTAGTTTCAGCTAAGGTCAACTTGGCCATTTTCAGGTACAATCACCACAGAGGTGGGCAGAGCTACAGCAACTTCTCACCCTGGAAGGATAAGCCACTTTTCCTCAATAACACATGCCTGAGGGCTGCTCGCCTTCCCTCGGGCTGTTTCTTGGCATGGAAGAGTCTGCAGCCAAGGCTGCCAGCAACAATAATCAGCCTAATGCCGCCTAATTGACCTCCCTTCTTCTCAGTCTGCGCTGAACTCTCGGGCAAAAACACTGGGATGCTTAAGACCTGAGGCAGAGTGATACCGGCCTCCAGCCACTTGCCTTCCCAGGTGAACCTTTTCCTCCCAGCTTGCAGCCAAGACATTAAAAATCCCCCCATCGCTGCTTCCCTCCCCCTACTATTAAAACCAGAACCAACCCTCTGTGGAGTGATCCTTTGATTTTTCAGACCCAATTAGAGTTGGCAGGATAAACCAGCCCCACTTTGTGGGGGTTTTCTTTTTCTTTTTCTGAAATATTTCCAGAATAATTCACCCAAAAAGTACCATGGGAGGAAATGAGAGCACCAGAAAGACAGTCAGAGGCAAGAAGGGGCAGAGAGGACCCTCCCCAACCACCAGCATTTCCCTCCAGCCAAGGTTAATCTTTCTTCATAAAAAATCAAGATGAGATGGCTGTGTGGGTGACTTATCGGAAAAATCGAGCTGGCACTCACACTCCCTGAGCACAAAACAGTCCAATAAATTGTAAACACGTGTGACAGGAACACCACATTTTTCTTAGAGATTTCAGTATCCCCTTCTCCTTGTCTGACTTGATCCTTTGCGGGTCTCCACTGTAACAGAGTGAAACCCATCACAAAACCTGCACTTACCCACAACCTGGATGATCTGGGCCAGAAGGACACCGTCTGTCACATCTTGCTGGAGATCCTTGATGAGACGTTTGTGGCCTGATTTGGCTAGATAATGATTGGCCCAGTCCGTGTAGATCTGCAAAAAAGAAAAAAGGCAACTTTAGGAAGCCAGTCGGATCCCATCTCAGAATCTGAGGCAGCTGCTTGGGTCTGGGGGACAGCCAGAGTCCCACTGGGGAGTAGTCGGTTGGTGTGGGCCGCCAGTGCCATTAACATGCAGAGCATTGTGCCTAAGAGGCATTCAGCTAATCTGAGCTGGGCTTTCCCCTATTGAGAGATCTGCCGTCAAGGCTCAGGGAAAAGCTAAAGAAAGCGTCCAAACATGCAGGGACCTGAATAGGACAGGGGACACGGAACTAAACAGTCTGCCCCGATGGCTTTCAGAGGCTGCAGCTCTAAATGCAGCAGCAGTCTCCCCGGCCCCACCACCACCACCCCACCCCTTCCCATCTTGTCCTCTTTATTGAGAAAACGTATGGGGAGGTTACCACCCAACAGGCATCTTTTAATGGGCCATTTCAGGGTAAGGAGGGCTATTGAGTCAGCCCAGTTCTCAGGAGCCAGGGACCCCTGTAAAGAAACCAAGTAGGAAAACACAGAGCCCTTCAATTAGCCTTGTGTGAGTGGAGTTTTTGATGGCCTCCCCATAATCTCGAATTTAATCAGTTTAATTTAAAAGCCCAGCATCATTTTCACTGCTGGAACTCTGTGCACAAAATCCCTAGCAAATTTCAACACGTTTAAACATAGAATGTATATGCACAGCACCTGGAAAGGTGGAGACTGGGTCACCCACAATCACGAAAGCAGAGCCCCTGGGGATATGAGGAACCCATTTAAACACCAGTGCAGAAGAATACCTTATTTCAACCAGGTAGACAAGCACAAGAAAATTCACCTAAAAACTTCTTAATTGGGCCTCCCTGGAGGCACAAGGGGTTAAGTCTCAGCACTATGAAGCTATCCAGAGCCACTACAGTACGTATTCCATCCCGGGCCAGGGAACTTCCCACATGGAACAGCAGACCTCTCCTACCTCGCCTGCTGCTCCCCTCAGCAGTGTATTTCAGTCATTCTGCCTGTTCTGCTCCCCACTCTGTCTCTGGTGAATCCTCTCACCACCAACACCTCTGGCCTACACCCCAGCATAAATAAATAAATCTTTAAAAAAATTCTTAACTGATACATGCCAAAAATATTATTATTATTTCCTATCAATCTAGAGTGCTAAGTTCCTACATGTACCTGTGAGGGACAGGTATGACTGTGTATCAGCACTTTTTTCCCTGGAATGATACAAATGATTGTTCAAAAAGAGAATGAATCCAAACATTTGCAGAGGTTTGAGCCTATAACCCCCAGAGCAGATACAAAGATGTAAACCTACTTTACCTCAATAAACATGGGGGAAAAGAACAATCCCACCTCAACCAGCACATATATAGCAACAGGTTCATGTACTAGCCCACATGATGTCTCCACTCAAGTGATGAAGGTGATTGTGGGGTCCCACTGGGACACTTGCCCTGAGGCCATGTGTGGTCACAGAGCAGAAACCCTGCCCACACCCCAGTTCTCACCCTCCCAACCCTCCACCATCATGCTTTTCCAAACACAGGCCCAGGGGAACCTCACACAGTGGGTACAGCCCCTCAGGACTCCAGCCCCTCAGGACTCCAGGAATGGGGACAGTGAGTGGTGTCTGAACTTGCAAACATGGTCTTTCCAGGGAGGTCCCACCTCTGGTTATTCTGCCTGGGACAATGAGACTCTCATCCCAAGGTGGATCAAGGCAGAGCTGTACTTTCTTCTTCACTGAGAACAGATAAGCCCTACCTACCACAGCCGGTGTCGATACTTGCTCTTCCACTTTAGAGACCCATAAGTGGAAGAGGCCCAATGCGGGATGGTTCCATTTCACGTATCAGATCAAGGCATCCAAGCCTTAAATGCATGTGACTTTCCTCCCCTGGTACTGCCAGGTTGTCAGTAATCAAAAGTCTTAAAGACCTAAAGCAAGAGTATTTGCAAAGCAAATGAAGTGGAGTGCCATCTTGGCTATTCTGAAATGTCAGTGATCATTAAATAAAATAGTTGAAAGGGAGAGAGTAGGGAGAAAGAAATGAAAATGCAAGTTCCAGTCTTGTAGGTTCCACAAGGCAGGAATTTGAGTCTGTTCTGTTCAGGGATGGATCCCTACAAGGACCTATAATACCACGAGGCACAGAATACATTCTCCACATGTACCTGTGAATGGATAGATACATGACCTCAGGTGAACTATTTAAGCTCCCTGAACCTAAGTTTTCTTATCTGTAAAATGGGATCAATACCATCCACTTGTTGGTTATAATAATACAATATATTTGGCATAAGTGCCTTATGAAGAAGAATGGCTTAGTAAGGGGCCTCCCTGGTGGTGCAACAAGTTAAATTTAGGCAATATGAAGTTGTCCGCAGCCACTGCAGATAGCAGTTCGATCCCTGGCCAGGGAGCTTCCCACAAGGCACAGGAGACCTCTCCTGCCTCACCTGCTGCTCCCCTCAGCAGTGTGTTTCAGTCAATCTGCCTGTTCTTCCCACTCTGTCTCTGGTGAATCCTCTCACACACACACCCACACCTCTGGCCTACACCCCAGTTCTTGTATGCATAAATAAATAAATAAATCTTTTTTTTTTAAAGGGGGCTTAATAATAATAATAGGGGGCTTAATAATAATAATAGGAGGGACTCATAGTCCCTCCTACGTACCAGGCACTCGAATAAGCACTTGCACATATTGACACATACCATCTGCATTCTATGAGGTAGATACTATTAGTGGGTCTGTTTTTCAGAGGAGAAATTTGAAGTGAAAAGAGCTAAAGTAATCAGGATCGGAAGCCAAGCTGAATGACTTCAGATTCCTTTGGACACGCTACTACACTGTTTCTCTAAATAATCTATAAATGCTACGCAAGTCATTCACACCATCCATAATTCCCTTCTACTCCTTCCAGGCTCATTCTTCTATTCAGTTATGTTCTTGCTGAACTACTGAAGAAAAAAAAGTCAAATCCCCAACCTAGTTCTAGCCCACTCTCTGAATGCCCTTGGCAAGTCACTCAACTTTTCTGAGCTTCCGTTTATTCAGCTGTAAAATGAGCGTAATAGCCCTACTTCAAAGGGTGATTGCGAAGACTGGGGAGAGACACCTTATGGAAGCCCCTGACCTGACCCTCAGCAGGACTCAGGAAGGGAAGTAATGGAGAGGGTGGCAAAAAGGAGGACTTTGGTGTCCACAGACTTGCTTTAAATCTTAGCTGCCACGCTGCCAATTATCTCTGTGCCCTTTGGCCTGGGTGTCCCCATTTACAGGATGGGGATAATAATACTACATCATCTGGCTATTATCACAATGAAACACACTCTTGTACATTAAGGTCACAGAATCTGGCACTTGCAAGTGCTTAGTAAATAAAAATAATAATTAGAAATTTTACAACTGGCATTACTGAGTGAACCATAACAAAATCAGCCACAGCTCCTACCCTGAATCTCCAGAACATGAAAGACTCTGGGACCCCACTTCTCCTGCCCATGGCACAATTTCAAGGATCTAGAGCACCCCCCATCTGGAATCACAAAGTGTGATAGATCTAAAAGAACAGCAGGCCAGAAAACAGTCAGGCCAGTCCAGTGAGGGAGGACTTCCTTCCCTAACTAGGAGATGCACCCACCAAGATCTCTCAAACCCTGGAGGGATCTTGCTGGCTATAATTGAGGAACTGTGAAATCATTCCAATGTTTACAGTCATTTGCCTCAAGAACATCAACTGAGATGAGAAGGGGTCATGGAAAAGACTGCTGAGTAGGAAGTGACGGTGGTGCCTGTTTGTCCCCTTTCTAGATGATAAAGGGTACGCTGAACGAGAAGCACTGTTTCTCCAACTAGCCCTCTGTGTGTCTGCACAATCCAGCAGGGACCAAGGTAAAGCAAACTTTGTTCAAGGAGTACACATGCAAACACACACACATACACACACAAACAGTGGAGCTGCAGTGAGGCCAAGTGGATATCTGATATACCAGTGAGAACTTGTCAAGTCCTACAGTGGTCAGAATGGCTCTGCCAAAGAAATGGACCTGTCTACATGAAGCTGCTTAAACAAGAGCTTGTCTCTCAACTTTCATCAGCCCATCCAACACTGCGAACTTAATCTTCCCAGAGCACAACTCCAAAATCACTATGTTCCCCACCTTTCACTGAATGAAAGGCTGACTTTTCATAATGCAATTTAAGGCAGTCTTATCATCCATGCATCTTCCCCAGAAAGTGTCCAACTCTTGCAGAAAAAGTGGTACAAGTGAACTTAACAGCAGGGGCTTGGGATCTGGTCAAATCAAGTTGGCCGTTGATCCTGTGCAAGTGAATTTCTATTAATTTTTCTGTAAATCAGCTTTGTACTGCATAAAAAGGAGATTAAACCTTTGAGTAGCTTAGAAAGCAAGGTTGGTGAACTGAAACCCAGCTCAAACCCAGCTGAGCACGTGTTTTTAATACACAAATTTCTATTGAACACGGGCACATCCATGTACTGTCTGCAGGGTGTCCACCCTACCATGGCAGCATTGAGTCACTGTGAACAACACCTCCAATATTTACTATCTAGCTATTTACAGAAAAATGTAGCCAGTCCGTGATATAGAAATTGAATGAGATATAGTGCCTACATATAACTAGTGCTCAGTAGAATAATTACAATTACCCTTGAAAGATTGGACATGCCTCACTGCCCTGCCTCTAAATTCATGAGATCCCATCTGCCTGAATGCCTCCACCTGGGGCCACCACGCCCACCATTCAAGGCTCACACCCAGAGTCAGTGCCTCCATGAAGCTAATTTCCTGAATACCTCCTGAGGAATTTGCATATGATTTGCATTCACTGAATAAGATGCAGATGTATAGACTGTAGAGCACCTGTATGCTGGTACCACCTTCTTATCCTCACCACCAGACTCTAACAGAATCCACGCCTCACCTATTCCTGCTGCCAACTAGTGCCTTGCAGGGAGAGGACACACAGTAGGTGGTCAGGAAGTGGTAGTTGGGTTGAGCTGAACAGAGAGAAAAGGGGTAAATCCTTGGAGAACTCATTACACTTGAGACTTAAATATTCTAAGCTCTCAGTGAAGTCTCAACCAGGACCTTGAATTTCTTTATTCATTGAAAAGCAGAAAGAGGAGGAATAATAAATCACTCCATAGCCCAAGTTCATCAATCAGGACCCATCCAACAAGAAGCATCAATTATCCGTAGTGTCACCTCCCCTCTTCTACTCTAGGCCCTCAACTTTTTTAAATGAGCCACAAGAAGACACCTAGATTTACTTTAAAAAGTTTTCACGGCTGGGCCTCCCTGGTGGCGCAGCGATTGAGCGCTGCGCTGTGGAGCTGTCAGCAGTGCACAATGCAAGTTCGACGCCCAGCCGGGGAGAATCCCACGTGGCGCAGCAGACCTCTCCTGCCTCGCCCGCTGCTCCCCTCAGCAGTGTATTTCTGATCTGCCTGTTCTGCTCCCCACTCTGTCTCTGGTGAACCCTCTCGCTACCCCACGCCTCTGGACTGTACCCCAGCTTGTATGTATAAATAAATACATCTTTAAAAAAAAAAAAAAGTTTTCACAGGCCATGTTAAGCACTGACAATTTAGTTCCATCTCCGTAAGTCGTTATTTCGTGAGCTCCTGCAATGAAACCATCCTTCCACGGAGAACCCTTGGAAAATAAACTCACACTATCATCCCTCGGCAACAAAGACAGAGTCCTTCAGGTTCAGTCGCTCAGTCAAAATGGTGCATGTGTTTGAAAGACTTCAAGCAAGGACTAACGCATGCTCGACACCCTGTCTCAGTTTCCAGTAATCAGAATGAATTTTGCCAGAGCGTCTCCTTCTCTAAAGTTCTGACTGCTTTGCTTCCACCATGGAGCCTACTGATCCTTGGTCTGAAAACTGTAGACAGAAAAGGACAAGACAAAGAACCACCTCCTAGGAAAGGACAAAAACATTCTACCCACCCCTCACTCCAAATCATCAAGCCATTTGAGAAAATGAAATTCTAGAAAAAGGTTCTGGAATCATTTCACATTAGTATTTGAGAAAGAGTCTTTCTCACCCTGCTGGGCTTACCTCTCTCCCTACCCCCTCTAACGGGATACTCCACGCTCCAAAGCACTCTGTGCTGTCAAAGACTTGAAAAGATAAAAGGGGGAGGGAGGCAGCCGACAGCTGAAGAGTGAATTTGTTTTGATTCACTTTATTACCCCTGACAGAAATTCAAGGTGTGTGTCATTGGTTTGCTTATAACTCAACATCATTCCGCATCACACCAACTGAAATCAAAGAGGAAAAATTTTGACAGATCCATTGAAGTAAAAAAACCTGATTATTAGTTGTAATAAGAAAACGGATAATAATTACATTGTGTTAAACCAACAGGGATAATAATGTTGCTAAGTTTATACTGTAATTAGCACTCAAATGAAACACTCGAAAAAAGAATTCAAACAAATGAATGGGTAAGCATTCTTTGTGAGGAACCCAAGAACAATTCCATAAAACAATTGCAGTTAAACACGACTTTAAGAAAATCAAAATGCATCATCTGTTATCAAGGGCACAGCCCACAGCACACATCCGCAACCCCTGCATCTCACAAGCAATGCGGCCCCTCCCTCACAGAACAGCACACATCCTCATTACTTCCTCACAGCCCTCTAACTGCTTGGGGTTAGCGTGAGAGCACCGAAGCAGCAGGTGGCTTTCTACCACTTGCACCTTTCTATCAAAGTACAATACATGGGCCTCCCCGGTGGCGCAGCGGTTAAGCGCTGCACTGTGGAGCTGTCGGCAGTGACGCGAGTTCGACACCCAGCCAGGGAGAGTCCCACATGGTGCGGCAGACCTCTCCTGCCTCGCCCGCTGCTCCCCTCAGCAGTGTATTTCTGATCTGCCTGTTCTGCTCCCCACTCTGTCTCTGGTGAACCCTCTCGCCGCCCCACGCCTCTGGCATGTACCCCAGCTTGTATGTATAAATAAATAAATAAATCTTTAAAAAAAAAATCTTTTAAAAAAAAAGTACAATACATCCTGTCTCATTAGAGACCCCCCTTGATTAAAATCCTCTGCCTTCTTATATCCAAGGGAGTGAAATGGTATCCCCTGTCCTCTATATTGGAGAAAGAGGTAGGGCACAGAGAAGTCATTCAGCTCCACACTACACAGCACAGCAGGGGCTGGACCCAAACACTGGCCCTGCTCTTATTTCTCATGGGAAAAGGCTAGTTTTGTCTAGAGTCCTCTAAGCTCACCAGAGCCCGCCCTAGAGGATGATAACTCTCCTTCCATCCCCAGCTTTGCCACCTTCCAATGTGCTACTCAGGTCAACATGGTAACCACCAGGGCAGTATGCCAGCGGTCTCAGGTACCGGTGTGAACCTGGGTCAAAATCTGGCTCTGCCTCTGACCAGCCAGGTGGCCCTTGGCAAGTCATGTCCCCGAAGAGCATCTGGTCCCTCACCTACACAGCTATGATATACACAGTGTTATTTTATGGGCTAAATGGAACATATATGTAAGTGGCTAACGCAGGGTCTGGCACATAGTATTAAAGAAAGAGTTGTCATTAATATTCAAGTTCATAAACATCTGGCTATCTATGATTGGGGAAAATAAGCTATTCTACATTGCTGAGTCTACACTTCTGAGAGCCACATAGTATTACAGTTGGGAGCGTTTCCCAAATGGATTTTCATCATCTTTGATTTTTTTTTTTAACGATTTATTTTATTTATGCATACAAGCTGGGGTACAGTCCAGAGGCGTGGGGTGGCAAGAGGGTTCACCAGAGACAAAGTGGGAAGCAGAACAGGCAGATTGTCGGAAATACACTGCTAAGGGGAGCAGTGGGCAAGGCAGGAGAGGTCTGCCATGCCATGTCTGCCGTGCCATGTGGGAATCTCCCCGGCTGGGCGATGAACTCGTGTTACTGCTGCCGACAGCTCCACAGTCGGCACTGTGGAGGGCCCCATCTTTGATTTTTAAATTAACCAAATTTTGTTTTTTCTTGGTGACCCATGACATCACTATGAATAACAGTGTTTTGATCTATTACTAGGATGCCCTTAGGCCTGCTGAGTTGCTGGACTTTCCTTAAAAGTCTCCAGAGTACTTTAAAACTGGGTGTAAAGAAAAAGTGCTGTTACAACATGAATCTCGATGGGTCTCTTCAGTTAATGAAAATACATCAGTAGAAGGCTTTAGTGGCACCCCTCTGAGCTGCTCCAAGGTTCAGGAGGGAAGGTCTTTTGGCTCTCTGTTGGTCTCAAGCATGGAAGGCTGCAAGAAAACCAGGCCCCAGGAGCCCTGAGTTTAGCGGGTTCCCAATTACCCAGTAGAGTGCATCTGAAATGATACTGCCAGCCCTGGCTTTCTGTGCACCTTTTGTCACATGGGTCATGTGAATCTATTTATACCAAGGAGTGCAAATCCCTGTGTGGATTCAGAAGACAGCAGCAGGGCAGGGGAGGAGCCCACTGCTGGTCTCCTTCCCTTTAAGCTGCAGTCATCTACTTGCCTGTACAACCACCAATGATACAACCTGATACCTGGCCATGTATATGCCTTTGTTTCAAAAGGACATAGTCTTGTATATACATAGCAAGTGACTTAGAGATAAGTCAGGCTTATCCTTAGTCCAGATTTCCATCTTGCGCCACATTCTGGCACCATCCTATGCCGACCTTAGCTCTGAATATCAAGTTAATAAGTTGTTTAGAGCCACACGAATGCCTTGGTGCATTAAGCAACCACAGCCTGGGCTGGGACCGCTCCTGGCACAGTCTTGTGTGGGATAATTACTACTACTGCCAAACGTCTACGATGAGCTGATAAAGAGAGCACCTTTGAGAGTCAAGTCCTTAAGTTCCAAATGTGCCTCAACCACTTCTCCATGGAGTTATCCCAAGTAAGATATGTTCATTCTATGAGCCTGTTCCTGCCTGTTCCCTCACATGGTAAGTGAATTTACCACTATTCAGGTAACTGTGGGGCTGAAAGGGCCTGTTAGCTGTGATTATCGTGCCCATCGAGATGATTGATGAGGGCCTCGCTGGTGGCACAACAGGTTAAGTCTCAGCACTATGAAGCTATCAGCAGCCACTGCAGCATGAGTTCGATGCCTGGCCAGGGAGCTTCCCACATGATGCAGCAGGCCCCACCTGCTGCTCCCCTCAGCAGTGTACTTCAGTAGATCTGCCTGTTCTGCTCCCCACTCTGTCTCTAGTGAACCCTCTCACCCCTCCCCCCACACCTCCAGTTCTTGTATCCATAAATAAGTAAATCTTTAAAAAAAAAAGATGACTGATCACATACAATGTACCACACAAAAGAGTCCTCTAGTTCCCAGCTCACCTGTTTAGAAGGTAGTATGTGCCCCCATTTTACAAATGGGAACATGGAGTCTGAGAGGTACAATAGCACCCCTGTGTCACAGCACAAATATGCAGGCTTTGAAAGCAGCAACTCTAACTCCAAATGACAGCTTGTGCATACAAGACCCCCCCCCCCCATCCACAGAAGGTCAAGTGTCATGCAGTGTGGGAAATGCAGAGATTTGGCACAAGGCTTATTGCGTAACAGCCATCGCATGTCACCCATGCCTGCCCTGGGAACAGAGCGACCGCTCATCACTCAGCTCCAGCTAATAGATCCAAGAGGGGAGTTGACACTTTCCCATGTCACCAAAGCACAAAGCAAACATAATTTCACAACAGTGTCATTACAGCAAAAAACAAATGCCAGTGTAATATGAGTTGCAACGTAGAGTCAGATTTGAATGAGGATCGCTCATAAGTCTCCTGGTTCCTCCAGTCTGAAGTGGGGCAAGGCCAGTCTGGGCCCCTTGCAGAGGATGCTGGGCCGTGCCTGGGAACGGCTGCACACCACACAATGGCGGCATTGTTGTGAGGAGCACGAGCAGGCTGCAGGTGCGTGTGCACAGCAACTCCGGAGGTTTTGAAACTGTGCCTTTAGAAAAATAAACCTGGCTGGTGAATGTGCTGGGAGGGGCCGGGCTATCTTAAGGATGAGCATATAGGTGTCTCCTGACTCCACACCTTGGGCTAACCCACTTTTAAAGCTTAGGATCCCCCTTTCCGGCCCTCTGTTGTCCTAGGACAGACCATGCTTTGCCCACATTTATGGGATGCAGAGTACTTTGCATCCACTTCCTCACTGGATTGCCACCACCTCTGCACCAGCTTCTGTAGGTGGTGATGCATGTGAGGTGCATTATACCTGTGGTCTTATATACAATCTCTCCCCACTGCCATGTCAGCTCCAGGAAGACAGGGATGTGTATCTGCTCTGCTCAGTGAATTTTTCTAAATTTTCTAAACATATAGGACAGTGTCTGGCACAACGTAGGTGCTTACGACAAATAAGAGTGTATGTTGTATCATCCCCATTTAACACACTGGATAACCTTTTAGACTCTACAAGGTTAAGAAAGGTGCACAGGGCCACAGGCAGCCAAGAGGACGCTGCATCCGACACACGGGAGCAGCCTGGCCCCATCGCTACCAACACTCACAAGAGAAAAACGTATACCCAGGTCTCCCTAGGGCCTCCCTGGAAAATCACACAAGGCCAGTTTTATTTGATAGAGGACGAAGACTGGAATTATTACTGGTTGCTTCAGCATAATGGGTCCCCCACCCCCAGCAGAGGTACTATTTCTCCCTCTCTCCAATCTGAAAATTGAGGGCTGAGCATCTCTCAATCACTGTGTCTCTCGACTCCAAGGATGCCAAATGTCAGAAGCCACTTGGAATTTCTCAAGTATTTTCTCTCCTTCCTGTGTTCATTAGTACTGACTAATTAGACCTGTTCTCCTTCCAAGTGCTTCCTCTATGGACGTGATGGGAATCAGGCCCTTCCCAGAAGCCCGAGGGCGGCTGCTAAGCACTCTCTTTTTGACAGTAAACATTCCCCAAAGAGCTTTTGAGCTGCCCTGCAGGGTGGCCCGCTAGAGAGGCTGGTGACAAGCTGGGCAGTAATACAGGCCTTTATCCAGTCTGATCAGAACCCGATCTGTTACATATTAGTCTTTATCTTGTCCCCTAAACCTCCACAGCCCCCTCATCTGCAGACTACAAGGAAGAAGGTGCCAGAAATTGTACCTCTCAGTAGCCCCTGCCCAGCCCAAATGCCCTGGCTTAGCCGAGACCTCAGAATCCTCTGGAACTTCTGTCAGGTTGCTTCGCCTCTCTGAGTGTCAGTTCCCTCTTCACAGGGTTGTTGGGTGGACAGAGTGAGATATTAGACCTAAAAGACCAGGCTCAGATTTGGGTACAGAATACGCAGAGTCTTTGGGCCCTGGGCAAATTACCTCTCAGAGCCTCAGCTTCCGCATCTGTGAAATGAAATAACCTATTATGTACTATAAGGACTAAAAAAGAACATTTGTAAAGTGTCTGGCATTATGCCTGGCACATAGGTGGTTCCTTTAAATGTTAGTTTCCTTTCCTGCTCCATCTCCATATCCCAACCCACAATTCCCTAAGTCCACCACTCACATCATGGGATCTGGGCCACGTTAACCTTCAAACCCTGCTAGTGGGTTTGCTGTCTGGTGTGTCCCCCTTCATGCCCTCCATTTAGCAGATGTTTCCTTCTGGAAACCAACCCTGCCTGCCAGACTTCTCTCCTTCCTCTGAAACCCTAGGATACTGATAAATAACTGGCTCCCTAGCCCCCATACCTTTGTCCACGCTGTCCTCTGCTGGCAGTGCCCTCTCTACCCCACCTCCAGGCAAAAGCGTATTTGGTATCTTAAAATCCAGACCAAAGGTTAAGCCCTGTAAAGTCATTCCTCACCCACTTTCTCACTCCTAGCATGGGCAGATATGTTCCTTCTTGGCTGCAAAAGCACTTTGCATCTGCCTTTGTTTAGCATGGCTAAAGTCACTGTCACTCACATCTCTCTCCGGTAGGAGCTTTTTCAGAGTAGAGAACAAATTTTATACATTCCGGCTAACACTAGCACAATGCCCGACTTAATTCCAGTGGCTCAGTAATAAACAAGCACTTATTGACTTACTGGACAGTAAATGGATGGATGGATGGAAGGAGAAAGAAAGGACAGATGGAGGAGAATGGGAGGGAGGGACAGACTGAATGATCAGATGGATGGACATATGGATGGGTACATGCAAAAAATGATAGATGAATGATTAAATGGGGAAATGGACAGACAGATGGATGACTGGATGGTATGGATGAATGGATCTGTCACTCTCTACTTCTGAGACCCTAAGTCCAAGAAATCACAATGGTGTTTCATGTATCTTTTAGACTAATTGTGGCCCGTGGCGCAGGGAAGGCACCATCAGGTAACATTTTGCTGTGGGGCCATATCCAGCAGAGTAGCAGGAACCACCTGACAGTGGAACTAAAGTTGCTATTTTAAAAGATGCAGATACAGGCACACACAGTGGTAGCTACTACAGCCTTGTATGGGCTCTGGAGAAGTGATTGTTAAATTTTCAGGAAATACGCAAGCTGGTTATTAAAACACACTATTTATAAAGAAATGTCAGAAAGAAAACTTAACAATTCCATTTATAATTGCATCACAAAGAATAAATTATCACACAAAGAGTGGGTTTTCATCTTTGGGTAGTTGTTATCTGGTTGTCCAACTTAAGATAATCATATTGATCTAAAATTATTCAAAATATTATGTGAAAGGATGAATATGCTCTCTAAGATTAGAGTCCTGATTTCTCTGCATCATTCTCTTACGAGGTGATTCTGAATCCCAAAGACCTGTTTATCCACACCTACAAGGACAGAATTTCAGGGCTAGAACAACCTTCAGTGATCTGATAAGAATTTCTAGTTGAAGAGAGTGTGGTCAATAAAACTACTTTTCTGTTATAGCCAAACCTAAATACATGGCACTACATGGACCCAAAAAGAAATACATGAGCAAGTCTATGAGGCCACAATTAAAAATGCACAAAGCAAATAAAAATGTAGCTCTTTACATGATAAAGGTGAACATAGAAATTGAATATTCCAATAAAATATTAAGCTTAAGAACATTTAAATTTTTTTCCAATTCTGAGATTTATTTGACATATGATCACCTGCAAATATTTACAATGTACAACTTGATGAATTTTGACCTGTATTCACTCATCAAACCATGCCTACAATCAAGAAAAGAAACATTTTTACCACCCCAAGAACTGTCTTACAGCAACCCTTTATAAACCTTCCATTCTGCTGCTGCTGCAAGGGAAAAACTGATCTGCTTTATGGTATTAAACTTATTTGGGCATTCTAGAACTGTATATAAAGGATGATATATATTTTTAAATGATATAAGCTCACAATTACATTTTTTAAAAGTGGTAATAATACTCAAAACTCATCTCTTCCTAATTATTTTACTGTTATACTCTTAAGGTAACTGACATCTATCATAATATCTTTATGTGAGAAATAGTATAGAATGGTGTACTATTCCAGCTTTCTTCAGACATCCACTGGTAAACTGAAAATCACCTTCTGGCAGGATTTGCCATGGAATTTGGCAAGTGCCTGAAAAGCCCATTGTTAAACCCCCTGGCACACACAGGTGAGACAGGAAAAAAAAGGATGATGTTACTTATTTTCCCCTTCCTCCCCAAGAGATGGCTTTGTTATGTGGAATGATGAGTATGCAGATTTAAGGGAGAGGAGGTTGATCAACAACACTGCTCTGCATGAGAAAAAGAGAATTCAGGGAGAGAGGGACAGATAAAGTTTGGTGCTGGAAAGTCTGGGAAGCAGAGAGGCGCTCGGGGTAGAAGGAGGGAGAAGGTTCTGAGACAAGATCAAGGGGAATTAACAAAGTTGAACAGGATCTCAACTCTCCTTTTGACATCTTCAATAAAATCTACATTCTTCCCAATGCTGCCTAGGGCAAATGGAATCCCTCTAAAGCAAGGCAAGAGGTGCAAGTCCTGCTTCCCAGTGGGTGAAGGGACAAGAGAGTGAGCTGGAGGTGCAGTTAGATTACTCCTGGTTAAGAGAGTGATGAAGTTTATCCGCGGGCCAAGTAGACTGGTGAGCCCGTGGGATCCTCTTGCAGCACCTAACAGGTTACTTGTCACAAGGCACTTGCTGGAGGAAGCCTGGCAGGAAGGCCTGGTTGCCTCATCCCTCCCCCTGCACAAGCATCCTGGGTTTCAGCCTTGGTCTGTCCTCCTGCCCCCAAAGATGACTCCACCAACCACGAACAGGTAGTTCCAACCGGCCCTGTTCACAGTGCCCCCCCCCCCATTTCCAGATACTTGATCTGGCCCTGCCTTAGCCTGATAGGGGGGACCAAAACTCACCTGACCCTCGTTCCAGTCCATCAGAGCTTGCTAGGTCCCAGGCAGGCAGCTGTGCTGGGAAGGGCCAGGTGGGTCACTGCTCCTACCTGACATTTACATCTCCAATGGAGTCATCAAGCTTTAACTCCAGGAGATCAATGGGAGGAAATGCAATCTTTCCGGAAAGGCTGTAGAGCTTCTCTTTTCAAGGTAAAAGGTATTTCGTTTTGGTTTGAGTTTAGGGCCATTCACTGCAGGTGAGTGGCCCCATAAACTATACGTTGCTGATTAAAGGTTACCACACCCTAGACAAACTGGTGCATCCTTGATGATTATTGGAAGATGCTTCCTTATCTAACCAGAAAATCCAGGTAGTGGATGGTAGTTTAAGGATTTCCCCAGGGTCAGGTGTCTTGAGAAGATTAGCAGCAGCTTGATTTATAAGGGAGGAAGGGACCCAGGGCGGACCCCAAGAGTAGGGCAGTCAGTCCCCTTTCCTGCATGGGGGCTGTGATTAAAGGCAGGGGAAAAACAGGTGGTGTGGTCCGCCACTGTTTTCACCTATAGAAGAGGTTGGTGGGACTGCCTAAGGACCCTGGACTGGAAGTAAATGGAAAAGCAAGTGTCCTTATTCTCCTCCACTTCCAAGCAAGTTTATGGATGGCACTTCCAAGGGCTCCCCTGAGTTTTATGTTAGTGACAAGGAGAAAACGTATGAAGTCAGGTGTGGGTCCTGGCTTCACCTCTTAGTGTACACAAAGGCAGACAAGTGACTTATACCCCTCAGGCTCAGTTTCTCCATCTGCAAGTAGAGATGACAGTACCCAGTGCCTGGATTGATCTTAAGAACTAAAGGTGAAGAAACTGAAATTCCAGTGAGCACACACACTGTATTCAATGAGGAGTAAGGATGCTTATTAAGGAAGGCCCAGGGGGACCTAAAGAGGTCTGACACCCTCATAAATGATCAGAGTTACCACCCTGGAACAGAAGCACAGGACCTGGCAAAGACACTGCTGTGCCATTTGTGGGAAAGCTGTATGCAAAGGCTTTTTTTAAAAACTCTGGAGAGGAGGCAGTCCCAACAGTGACTGGTCTTGCCCTGCCCTATTTAGGAGTCTGATTTCTTTCTCAGCAATTCAAAGCCAAGAGAGTTGGCCATGTGGAAGTGGCCATTGTGCCCTGGGCATTTCTCTAGCCCAGATGTCAGAGCTGGAGTAGCTCAGGGGTTTTGTGTCTTGTATTTTTATAATATGTTTTTAGTTGACTCTACCCAGGCACGGAGCAGGCACCCAGGAAACAAAGGGCATCTCCCTAACCCGGGGGACAACCTGACAGAGCACACACACAAAACCAACTTACACAAAGATACTATTTATTCTGCAAAGTCCTGGAAGAAAGCGCCAATTGATTTATCTCAAGAAGAATAAAGTCCTAATAACAGCATAGTCTCTGTCTCCCATCTGCAGAGCTGACAATTTTTAAAGCTCTTTAGTAGACAGAATCTGTAATGAGTCTCACCATAATCCTGGGGAAAAGGGGGAAGCAGCTGGATTCTCCACACTTCATACAGGATGAAAGTGGGCTTAGCTGGGTAAGATTAACATCAGCTAATACTGTAGCCCAGGTATTCTAACTCAGTCAAGCCATCTAGGTGCCTCAAGGCAGTTAAAAAAAAAAAAAAAACACAAAAACAAACGGACCAGGTCACTGAATGGACAGGACAGGAAGGAAGTTCTAGGATGAAATGGAGGGAGTCTTCTCTTCCTCAGATAATGGGAATTTGAGTTCTGGGTCTACAGCCAAGCTCAGCAAGAGATGGAAATCCCCAGGCAGCATGTGAGATGTGTTCATGGAAGCTCAAGCCACATATCATAGCTCCCTCCTATTGAAATGCCTATTTTTAACATCCTACCTCAAAAGAAAGCTCTTCAATGGGGGCAGTAAGTCTAGTTCTCTAGAGGGCAACAATAATAATACTCCAAAGACATCCCCATTAGCTGCGCTTGACCGGGGTGGGTGGTATTAGACACCTATGCGTGCAGAAGACATGCCAGTGTCTGACACCCCAGCGGGGCTCCCTCTTTAATGAGCCAGCACACCTGGAGCATGGAGGCCATGGGAGGGTGGAAAATATTCAGAGGGCCCAGTAGAGCAGCTCTTCTGGAGAACTCACCACAAAAATGCACCAAAGGTTGCTTCAGGCAGGGAGCTTTTTCTACATCATTCATATCAACATCATTCCTATCCTTGCACATACAGGGCGATACAGAATATTTGCTCACTTAAGCCAATGCTTTGGGGAGCAGGGGTTAAACATTTTGCAATTCATCATTCTAAGATCAGTTATGTAATCATCAAGCGAATAAGAAAAGTACACTCTTCCCAGGAAAAGAAATCCTTAGTAACCTTAAAACATTAATGTTTTCAGGCCTCCCTAGTGGCGCAATAGGTTAAGTTGCAGCACTATGAAGCTATCCGCAGTCACTGTAGCAAGAGTTCAATCCCCAGGCAGGGAGCTTCCCACATGGCACAGCAGACCTCTCCTGCCTCGCCCACTGCTCCCCTCAGCAGTGTATTTCAGTAGATCCACCTGTTCTGCTCCCCACTCTGTCTCTGGTGAATCCTCTCACCACCACCCCCCCCTCAAACCTCTGGCCTACACCTCAGCTTGTATGCATAAATAAATAAATCTTTAAAAAAAAACAATGTTGTCTAGGAAATTGGGTTGAATATTTGGGGTAGAGGGGAGAAGAAGTAGTTCTGGGAGAGGGAGGATAAACTACACAGCTTTCTGCAAGCTGAGCATCTACATCAAAATGACCATTGAGTGTCAAACCAGACGACCACTCCCCACCAGAGTCGGACTGCCATTAACCCCATTAACTATCTGATGGTGAAGGAGGCATAAAGGAAAAAGATGCATCTAACTTTCTTGCTCTGTGTTGCAGACTCCCCAATTCCTCACAATAAATGGAAAACCAGAGGCAGCTGCCCTTCAGTTTCAAAGATCCCATCCAGGTTGCACGGCGTGGAATGGGAAAGGTCAGTGGGGACCTTGGTGGGGCCTCACAGAATGGGAAATCTCTTGAGACTGACCTCAAGTAAACCTTTTCTGCAGTGAAGCCCTTTGTTGCATGTCTTTAAATCTCTTCAAACTCTTAACAGAGGTCAGTCTCCTCATTTGCACCTGCTGAGGCCCACAATTGAGAAAACAGATCGAAACCCCCACACCTGTTGGCATGCATGGCTGCCAATTGTTACCTTTGGTTTCTACACTTATATTTTTTCAGGCCACCAACAACTTCCAGAGGGATCCCTGGAATCCTGCTCTAAAAATACACCACTGAGTCCTCCCTCTGTGAAGGACATGGGAGCAACAGCGAGTTGGTGGGCAGCTCAGGGAAGCAGTCCAAGGCAGAAGAAAGGCCTACCCTATGCAGAAAATGAGCCGGAGTCTTCTCTAAACACAAGCCCAATTCAACAACTTCATCATCTCTGCCCAGAGCCCCTGCCATGTCCCCCAAGTCTGCTTACCACTTTATACTGGTCACAGGAATCCCGGCTTTGACCCCGTGTGGGAACCCATACGTTGATGCTTATCGGCATGGCTTGGTCCCGGCAGCCCACAGCCCAGCACTCTCGCGGGTGTCTAGTTCAAAGCACTGCGGAGGCGTGTGAAGCCTCAAAGGTTAATTTTAGCTGAAGTCACGCTCCCGCTGTGGTCAGATTTTCTTACACAGGCCACCTCCTGAATAGCGGCAGCTTATGTTACCCCAACCTGCTGGGCGGCCCTCTGGCCCTCAGCCCTCACTCCAGACTGCTGCAATTCTTCCACCGCCATCTCCCCCACCAAATTCTCCTGGCCCTCCAAAATAATCTGACTCTCCATGCTTACATTTTCATGACAGGATTGAGAGAAATAAATCACGGGGCCTTTGGCTACCCTAGACAAACAAACCTGGGGGATCGTTCCCCGCTTGCCCATGCTTGGCAAAGGCCGGGCAAGGAAGCTCTAGGCCCAGGGGTTGTGCAAACTTCACTTGACCTGGGCAGCAGATGCCAAGGCCACACAAGAGCACAAACTTTGTATGCTTTCATCCCCTGCAGTGGAGTTTTGACAAGCTAAGCCTGAGCTGCTAGTTGCACAGTGCCGGTACTTGTCTCGTCTTTTGCCAGATTCTGTCAAAGGGAGGAACCAGGGCTATCCTTCCATTTATCTCAAAGGCTGATGAAGAGAAGAATCTGCATGCTTCTACCCAGAGGTCTCACTCCTGCAACAGAGAGTGTGAGCCTTCATTCAACTTAGCAGAGGTTTGGCAAAACCTCTCTGGACATCTGCATGGCTGTCAGCTTCCACATCTCTGCAAGTGGATGAGTATCTCCTTCAGGTCACGAGAAGCAGCCTGTTGCAGGCCTCACTTCCCACCAAGCTCAGGAGTGGAACTTGGTAGCTTACTGAGTTTGTGCAAGGTCACCTACCACACAGCATTTGGTCTGCTCTTGAGATTGCCTTTCTGCAATGTGGACAGGACCATGGACAGGCTATGGAAAAATCAAATTCAGATGGCTCCTGAAATCTCCAAACAAACCCCACAGTCTGCAACCTTGCAGGAAAACATAGTTGTGCTGTGTTTAAAATAGGCATTCAGCCGTGCCCAGAAACTACTCTGGTAGGACGCAATACAAAGTCTTGGCCCCACCTGAGGTCTACCTGTGATATTCCCAGGGCCTCACAGGCCTCTCTTTTATAAGACTCATTACACTTGTAATTGTTTCATTCATTCTAGTAATTTTGGGGACATGCACTCTGTGGCAGGTACTGTTCTAGGCTCCAAGAATTCAACAGTGAATAAGGAAATGTTCTAAAGAGGCTTTATTCTATTGAGGGTGAGAGGTGAGAGAAAGAAATCAAGTGGCAATAAGCAAATGGACAAGATAATAACAGAATAATGAACACAATAGATAAAGAATGGCAAGGGATGGGAGGATACTATGGCAGGGTAATCAAGAACCATCTCTCTTTTAAGGAGCTGACATTTTAATAGATCTAACTGATAAGAAGGAGACAACTCCCAGAAAGGCAGTATCAGCGGCATCTGGGAATCTCTTAGAAAAGAAGATTCTCAGAGTCCACCCCTGACCTCCATCAGAAACTCTGGCATGGGCCTCAGCAGTCTGGGTTTGGGCAAGCTCTCTGGGTGATTCTCATGCACACCACAGTTTGAAACACACCTATCTAGGGAAAGGTGTGTACAAGCATTCCGGGCAAACTGCAGTAAAAGCAATGGGAACCCGCAGTTTCGTTTACCTCTAAAATCTATAGCCACCAGCCAGGGCTTAGCACAGAGTAGGAATCCAGTAAGTATTTCTCGATTGCTTGCCAAGCTTTAAGTTCCAACCTGCTCAAACCCAGCTCAAAATCACAAATATAAAAGTACTAGATTTATAAAATTCTAGCAAAACAATCCCAAAATATAAGAGGAGGTCATGTAGCATCCAAGTGTCCAGGAGAAGCTTTCCGCACTTCTGGTTGCTCTGATCGACTGACTATTCCCAATCTAATAAAAGTTGGCATCACAAAGTTGGCAATTAGATTTTCTGTAAAAGGCTAAATGTGGTGGCCTTCTGCTTCCTGATTCTGAAACTCTGTAAGAAAGGCATTAGTGTGTGGCAGCTGGGATAATCATTTAATTGATCTTTTCCACTCATAGAGGCCTTCTTCCCTGCTCCAACCCACTAAATTGTAAATCAATGTCACCTTTATTGTGAGCATGAAAAGGCAGGAAAAAAACACCTCCCCCTCCCCAAACCAAATTGGAGTCAATTTCCTAATGGGGCCTGGGTGAGAGTCTAAATGGGTGCTGCCATTTCTCCCCCTCTGTCCTCCTCCTGGGCCACCCACAGGGCTCTATCCAAGCCAGCAGGAGCTCCAGTGCAAGCAAAGCAGGAAGCAAGGAGTTTCCCCAGACAGAACACCATAACAAAAAGGGCATGGATTCTGATGTCAGTCTGGCCTGATTGAAATCCTGGAACTGGACAATATTTTGAAAGCATCTAGAAAGGCATTTGGCATGCAGGAAGGGGTTCAATAAGTCACATTTATTTTTCTCCTCCTCATTATCGCTGTGTATCATTTCATTCATTCAACAGAGTTATTGAGTACCTACTGTGCATTCTCACTGGGATAGAACTATAAGCACAACTGACATGAAGTTTATTGCCTGGAGGGAGTGAAGGACATGAATCAAAGACATTATAAAATAACATCAGAGGGCACTGTGGCAAATGCTATAAAGAGAGTACATGGCTTGATGAGAACCTATAATGGGAAAATTCCACTTGTCTGCAGCTTATTAAAATACAGATGCCCAGGCCCCAGATGATCATCTTAATCAACCTCTGGGCACGGGGCCCTGGCAATTAGCTTCATAACAGTTTTCACTATTGCAGTGGGGAGTTACAGGCAAACTAGGGGGGAAGACTAGAATGATTCCTGTGGATTAATTAATTAGGATTGGAAACTGCAATTTTAGTTTATAAACTAAATGATAGTATAGTTTATCAGCATTAACTATATACTGATCTACATAACATATCAGTATAAACTAATCTAGATTAATCTAGACATAATATTAATAGATAAGTGTGTATACAACAACCACACCCAATGCACAGATTTTGGATTCTAATAGCATTGGTCAATATAAGGAATCAGGGATCTTTGGAGAAATGGCCAATTCTAGAATGGGGATATGAAACAGTCAAGGTGGACTTGGAGTGTATTCTAGTGCCTGAAAGTGAGGATGTATCTCCAAACCAAAATTCATTGATGAGGATAAGTCAACAGGACACAGGAGCTAACTGAAAGAACCCCCAAAGCCAACACCAAAGTTGGAACAATGTTAGCAAGAAAATTAACAAAGTAGCTTTGGATTAAAACCCAAGCATGAAACAAATATCCATGAATCTATAATATTATAAATAAATGATAAAATAAATAAATGGGGAGAACAAAAGAAAAATCTCCCATGCAAAAAGAAATAATTTATGTCTCTATTCTTTCTGAAAGAAGCTGTGAATCGCCACACCTTCAGGGCGGGCTGCACACAGAGGACAGTAAGGAAAGGAGAGAGGGAGGAGAGTGACTTCCCAGAGGAAAAGTCTGACCAAGGACAACATTAATAAGTCATGTTGACGGTATGGACCCCAGATATGATGATATGAAAATGACATCTTCCCTCTTCCTTTCCAAACCCCACAATTCCCGTCTAAGCATGAGAAAAGCATCAGATAAATCTCAATTGGAGGTTGGAAGGTGTTTTACAAAATACCCGCCCAGCACACAAAACTGTCAAGGTCATCAAAAACAAGTTTAAGAAACTATCAAGGAGACATGATGACAAATGCATATCCTAGATAGGATCCTGGAACAGAAAAGGGAATTTAGATTAAAAAAAAAAAAACACTAAAGAAACCTGAATTAAGGTATTGACTTTAGTTAATGATCATATTTTAATATTGGTTCATTCACTGCGGCAAATGTACCATGGTAATAAAAGTTGTTTACTTAGAGGAGAAACTGGGAGGGGGTTAAGTGAGAACTCTCTGTACTATCTTTCCAACTTTTCTGTAAATTTAAATTTAGTCTTTAAACAAAGTGTATTAAAAAAGACAAAATAGAAAAGTTCCACAATTGATTAAGGTGCAGCCAGGTTTAAAAATTAAACATGTATGGATAGCACATGCATTTAGACAATACAAGGACAAAGTGCCTTGCCTGAAGTTAGATTTGAGATCACGAAACTTCAGAAATACCATTCATTCATACACACACACACATACACACACACTATGCATTGGTATATGAAGTTTATGCCCTAGTTATTATGTACAAGAAACTCTTTCTGCTTGGGTGAATCCCCTAGAATGCTCACTAGTAACTACTAAGGATAAAAAGTCTTAACAAAAAGGAAGCCATTCAAAACTCCAGGTTTTGCTTTCATCTTTTCAAAAGGGCCATGAAAGAACTGTTTGTGCCTATAGAGTAAGTGCTAGGAATCTCCCAATTAACAACCCTAAGCCCCAATTCAAAAGATCCCATTTATTCTTAAAGATTCTACATTTGATTCTTCCTCACCTATGAAAGAAGAAACCAAAATGCCTGAAGTTCCCTCAAATTAACCAGATCAAAAGTGATATGAGGCATTGTAGTCAACAGTGTAAAATAGAAAACAGTGGATCTTAAACACTTCAACAGAGTAAAAATGCTTCCAAAATGAATTTAATGCTCAATGGTCCATGGCCTAAAGATTTTTAAGGGGGAAAAAATCCTCCATATGATTGAAAACATAAGCCAGCTTTTACCAGCAATAGGTGGCAGCATTTCTGTTCTCTGGGCCACTTTCTCCATAATTGTCCCGATTATTAATAGACAATCAGAAGGCAAGGGTTTTTCAAGGTCCTACCATAACCCTTGTTTTCCATTAAAGGACAAACTCTTTCTACAAATCACTTTTGCCAGCGATAACAAAATCACATCTCTCTTTTTTAAAAAACAAAAGAAAAATAATAGAGTGACAAATTAATCTCCCCAAACATAATAAAAATAATTTAATCACTTGTGTTGGCCATCTGCTTCAGAGATGCAAATCTAACTGCATTTCCTACTGCCTGATAACTTGCTTGATTCAGTTAGCTCTGTGACCCTGCTTTTGTTAGCCGCTCCCAGCGAGTCCTTCCCATAGTGATTTCCAGACAAGAACTGGCTGAGCCAGAGTGGTTTCTCCATGGAGCAGCGGTGGTACAGCCCCTCTCCAGTTGGCTGCCCATCCATGAAAGAAATTTTAAAGGGGGGCCCGAAAAAGGCTAGAGTTTGAACTGAACTGACTTGGATACTGGGAGGACCTCCAATGCGCAAGACTTGTGTATGCACTTGCCACATGCAAGGCTCACAATCTTAGAGTAAGCTTCGGTGGCAACTCACAAGGAAGCTGAGTTCAGAGAGGTTAAGATCCTTGCTTACAGTCTCAAAACCATGCCGTGTAATATGAATAACCTGTACAGGTAACTCAGGGTGGCAGAGCTGGCTGCTTCTGAGCCCGGGCTTAAAAACAGAAACTCAAAAGTAAGTGTGGGACAAATGGACAAAATGCAAGATTCCAAAGGAATATCAGAGAGTCAGTTTCAAGACATTCTCTGTTCCATCAGTTGGCGAATATAAGAAAAGATGAAAGTGTAAAGAGAGAAGACTTTTGAGAGGAGAGCACCACTGGAGAACACATTCCTAAGAGCACATTCTCTCCCATGTACCCTGGCCAGGGGGATGCTTTACTGGGGTCACAGGGGAGCCTGAGATGAATATACCCCTCATTAGGCATTCTGTAGTCTGAGATCTGCCTCCTGCCCTGAGAATCTAGAAGGGGAAAGAGGGACATGCTGATGATTTCAGTGGTGAAGATGGGATTGGTCTGCAGGCCCTAGCATTGGAGCAATGGGGGTTCATTTTGGGTCCTACAACGGGGAACACGAAATGCCCCATGGAAGAAATGCCTAGTTTCAACAGAGCAGAAACTAGTTTAGGAATGACCCACCCTTGTTAGCATCTTTCTCCCCTCCTCCCTGGGAACCGAGGGCTGAGCTGTCTGCTTTCACTATCCCTCTGCAGGGTCTGATCAGAATTCACTTTGGATGCTCTCATTAGTATTTCATTAGAAGGGGACAAATTCTAATTTCTCATTTGAGACTATCTTGGTAAATTATTGTGACCACTGGACATTCTACCGATGACTAGAAAGGCCATGAGCTATTAGAGCCTTCACCTCATGGCAGGAAAATAACTCAGTGGGCTTGTCCACTCCTTCCAATCACACTCGCTCAACATTGGTGACACGAGTAGTCTGGATTCCAGCTGCATGTCAGAATCCTGAGGGCTTTTCAAAAACACAGGTGCCTCAAAGAGTGCGATTCAGTAGATCTGAATGACCCAAGCATCTGCCTTTTTTTTTTTTCTAAATTCTTTAGGGGGTTCTGATGCATAGACTCAGTTGAGAACACTAAGATCATGATATATATGGATAATTATCTTTGAAAGAGAAAGAAAGAGCATTTCATCCACACCCATTACTTATTTTTAAAATAAATTTATTTATATATATATTTTTCACATCATTGTTCATTTTTGTACAACATTTGCTTTCTCCTCTCCAATATAGTCTCCATAAAACACTCATTACTTCTTAATACTGAAAAAATCTATAATCTAGGTGAGTGGGCCAACAATGGCTATCAAAGTATGTCCCCCAAAGGAAGGTCTCCAGCATTGCTTTCTCAAATTTAAGTATTAGCATACAGTAGGATATAAAATGATATGAGAAGATTAAATTCTCCCTCCCCCACGCATAAAAGAATCTTCACCTTAAAGGTTAAAAAATAAAAAACAAATATTCTGAGATGTCATTTGTCCAGAAGTTAACAAGAAGTAAGGCTAACTTTAAAGCAGGTCTTCTGCTTTCAAAGATTAGACTCATAACCACTGCATCTTTTTCCTTCTAAGAATGAAGATTAATGGAGAGATCAAGGCGTTCTTTGCCCAGCCCCAGGCCTGATCGTGTTCCAAAGTTTAAGTTGAAGAATTGCAGGTTCTTGAGATGAAAGAGATGTGATGACAGCAGAGGTGACTGATGCAGGATAATTTTCTATACACAGCTTCAATGTCAAGGCCACTGAGAAATAGTTATCACATGCCATGTAATATTTGATGGAGAAACAGAAATCAGAAAAGGTATCTTTTCCAATGAGAAGTTCACTGAAGAATCTAGTCACCTACAAAGTACATTAGATGATAAAGCCAGAGGAAATCTCACCTGATGATTGAGGGCCTTATTTATTTTCATATAAGGGGCCTGGGAAGTAAACTCTATAAAGAGGGGAACCCACTCTGGCTACTAAGCAAATTCAGCATGAATGCGTTTTTCAAAATTACAATATCCAGTACTCTTAACTTCAAGTGATTGAAGAACTGGGGGACGAGGTAAATAAAGAAAACCCTCTGCAGTGACATCCCAGGTTCAAAAACCAGACGTGCGGCTTCATGTAAACAATCCAGACTTTGATTTCAGGCAGAAGTGCTTTTGAAATCTGGCTCTGTCATTTACTGGCTGACCTGGTAACTCTGGGCAAGCCATTTAGTCTTTTAATCCTCAGTGTTCTCTCCTGTGAAATGGAGACTGAATACTCTTCTTGAGAGAGATGCTGGGTGTGGAGAGTTATGAGAAGGAAAATCCCAGCGGCCAGAACACAAGAGCTACTCAAGGCTTAGTAGCGCATCTTTTCAAAGAACCTAGATAAACATGGCTAGGTATTTCAAATAAATGGAAGTGACAGCCTGATAAGGAAAGGCAGCTCACAGCACATGAAATTTTAATGTCAGTGACAGTTCAGGTTTGTCCCTGGTCAATAGGAACCATAAATAGCTGTCACCTAATGGCTATGTCCTCTTGCAAATGGGTTATTCGTCTGAGTCCCTCTCCCAAAGAACAGCTGCAAATACCATCAATACTGGCAAGAAGCAACAGCCTTATTTATAGTCAAGGGACAGATTCCAAAGATAGAAGAGGTCATGGATGCTGAACCCCCATCTCTAAATTCTCATATTCCTAGAGGGCTGAGAGGTGAGGCTGGAGAGCAGGTTTTATAGGAATGTCTGAAGACAGTGGGGAAACTGTCAATGAAAGTGAGAAAAACTGAAGAGGAATGAGAGGTTGGAAAAGAAATAAGTAGCATGAAAGAAGGAAATGTAAGTGGTACCCCGTGTGCTGCGCACTGCTGAATCAGCCGCCACCCAATCAATGAGACCATACCATCTCTCAGTTAACACCTAACTTTTGAAAACTGAGGACCTCTCAGAATCTATAAGCATGCACCCAGGTTCAAGTAAGGGCCAAGAGTTCCAGTTTCTGCAGAATCAAGTCCCTATTCCTTAACTTGACTTTTAAGAACTATTATTTATGCAGGTAGGTCTGCTGTTTCCTCTCCCCTTTCAATTCGGCCCCATCCAAATCCTAGTGAGTCTTCATACAGAACCATTTCTTTCCAGCCTCTTACTACTGCTACAGCGGTAATTCAGTTTTCACAAATTGGGACTCTGTGTTTTTGAAACAGCAGCACTTTTCTCCCAAAAAAGTCCTCCCTCCCAAAAAAAAGTTACCCTTGAACTTTTCAACCAGGCACTTAAGTCTTAGCTTCCATTTCACTCTACAGTCTCTGAGTGCAGGATCTATGATCATTATGTCCATATTCCCTTGCAAGTCTAGTGCCAATAAGCATTAGTTGGATAGATGGATGGAGGGAAGGACAGAAGGAAGAATGGGTGGAATTGATGGATTATAAAGAAACTGGTAGGAACACATTACCCACTATATCATTTGTCACCCAGTACAGCCAGGAAATGGAATGTCTTGGTTATCACAATATTCTGGTTAATAGGATACTCTTCTCCTAACACCATTCATAGATTTGGCCACTGATAACTGACCATCTCAAGATGTAATAAAGTCTACCACAAAGGACTCGGGATATCTTACAGGACTTGGGGTTTGGAACTGCTGCACTGAAGTGTGTGAGAAGGATAGTTTGCAGAGAACTGATGTAGAGACTCGCACATAACTAGACATGTTTGGTGAAACATAATTCAATTTTACCAGATTCCCTTCTTCAATCAAGACATATCAAGCCAGTGTGATAGATACTATCAAACAGAGGACCACACAAATCAGAAAGGAATGAAGAAAACACACGTCTACACATACACAAAGAACTCCTCCACTCCCACTGAATTCAGAAAATCAGCAGCTAAAGTCATTAACTTTACTACATCTCACTCTTGTGTCATCCCTAATCCCAGCTCTCCCCTGCCTTCAAGTTCCCCTTACCTTGCCAAATGTTCCTAGAACAAGACCTTAGTTTGTTTGTTTATTAACCATTTCCCAATTCCACAAGCCACAGATTGGGTGAGGCAGAGAAAACACAAGTCAAACAAGGCAGGCTGCTATTACTTTTAACTTAGCACTCCTAGGCAGAAGAACCGGTTCTGCTGTATAGAGTTACTCCATCACAAAAGCAGGAGTGAGGGACTTCTTAGGCCAGGGCCTGATCCTCACCCCTGAGGGTGCTCCTCTCGCAAGCACTCTCCCTGCACCAGGGCACTCTGCTTTCTCTCAGTTAACTGTGTGCAGTGGCTCCATTTGTCCTCACCACATCTTCCTAGGTAGGGTCTACTGTCCCATTGTATAGATGAGGAAACTGACACTCTGGAGAGGTTAAAAACTCATCCAAGCTGCACAAGATTTGAACCTACATTCATCCTCACCAGATCCACCCTCATCCTAATCATGAAGCTATGCTCTCAACAATTCAGCTGATAACTTGGAAGGACATAGCAATTCGCATGCCAAATGTACTCTTAGCCTCTGCCCTAGAACTAGACTGAGTAGCCATGGCAGCCTCTGAAGCTAGAGAGGGACTTAAAGGGTGAGTTGATACACTAGAGAAAACAGCCCCCTGCGGACCCCAAGGCAAAGCTGACACCCTGTGCAGTCAGAGGCTCTGAGTGAAACAGATGCACCAGTGATTCTGCAGTGCAGTTTTGATATATGGCACCAGCACAGTATGCCCACTTGGGAATTTTTTGGTGCCAAGAAAGAGCAGAAGGGAATGTATTGCAGAATTATTAACCTTGGCAGTCTCCTGCCACAGTAAACCGCTGGGTGAGCTTTAATGAAATCTCACACAAGAGCAGAAACATCTGTATCGCTGGTAAAAATAAACTCCAGCTTGGAATGCACAACCATTTTTTTTTTTTTTTTTTTTGGTACAACGACACAACAAACCTGGACAGGAATGGAAAGGAAGACTTTCTCTGGGGCCAAAACAACTGTTTATAACGAGGGTTTATAACAAATGGAGACGAAGGGGCAGCTCACCTCTGTCCGTGTTCTCCACTTAGGCTTACTGACTCCTAAAAATGAAGACATACTCTAAATTGGTGCAATTTAGACTTTCCTTGTGGGCTTATTTGTATGGACAGCCAATGTCCTAAAACCTGCCCAGCCCCACCGACTTCTGCCCCCACCCCCCCACACCACCCCCCAGGATGAGTCAGCACTGATGCACTTACTACTCTGGAGCTAGTCAGCACCATGAAGCCTGACTGTTTTATTAAGCATCTTGAATACATCCCTCATCCAAGGCAAAATTAGGAAATGGACACTGTCTTATTGAAAAGAGGTAACAATAAGACGTATTTTCAAAATGTAACAAGAAGCCAGTCCACAGATCATAGGTAGGAAGTAAGGTAAAATCGTCCACCAGGCGGCCTTTCCTGAAAAACAAACAGCATAGGGGCTCCTGAGACCCCAAATCAGATACTCCTGAGGCCAGAAGCCCATTAGCCCAATACTTCCCTCCACACTGCACAAATCCCCAGTATAAACCCCATGCCTTGCTTCCCCAAACTTTCAGGGATGAAAACTTTCCTAACCCCTTAGGAAGCCATTTGCACTACCTTAGAAAGCTCTTTCTTCCTTCCACTGAGTTGAATTTTGGTCTCAGTTTAGTGGGGAGAAACCCAGAGATTAATTCTTCTATCCCGCAGAGATAGCATAATACCTCCTCCATGAGTCTCTATACAGTAAGTGTTTCAACCGCTTGTACATACTCTCCACAGGACAGGCTTTGGTCCACTCACACCTGGCTGTCCCTCTCCAGACAGATGATGGCCAATGATGACACCAATGACTACTAAAATAAAAGCAATGATCTCAGCTCTTATTTTTTACGCACATACTGTGTGGCAAATTCTACACTATGCACTGAAGAGGCACATCTAATTGAATCCTTACAACAACCCTGGGAGTTCAGGACTATGACTTGTTTATTTAACATTCTGAAGAAATCGAGGCTTATGGGGGGGCTTCACTTGCCCCAGGTCGCAGAGCTAGTAAGTCATGGTATTTGGACTTGAACTTGGGCTCAAGCTGCTTTCTTCATCACTATGCCAGAAGAGAGGCATCTTCCAGCTCAGCCTCATTCTCCTAAAGCAGACCTCAGTGTATTCAGCCAGGTTCATGGTGCTCGGGGCTACTGATGTCCATGTCCCTGACACTTTATTTCCACTGCTCTGCTATGGGGAAGACACAGTCCTCAACAGCCAAGGCAGCCAGCCCTCTGCATGGGGAGATGTAAGCCTTAAAGAGGGAAAGGAAAATGGGAGGCAGTGAAGGAAAACGATTCATCATTGTACAACCTGCAGGAAAGTTATCAGGACTGGAGAAGACACAGCAAAGAGATAGGTGTCAGAGTGATGGGGGAAGCTTCATTCCCATGGCAGGAGAGGGCTGGCCAAGGAAGTGCTGGCAAAAGCAGTGGCTCTATGGGAAACCCACTGGGTACACAGCGGAAGGAGCTGGCCCGCTGGCCACAGGGATGGGGCAGGCTGCCTGTGTCCACCATTTTCCACGCCCCAGGCCAGGATGGGACATGCTGTTGCCAAACTGGTTGGACTAAGTCACAGACAGTAAAAATGACTTGTCTGGCTGCTGTATCATTGATCAAAGCTGATTCATTTCAAAGGTGAACTGTCAGCAACTTGGGAGATTGCAATCAGACAAGGAAAAATAAACTATGAGGTTACTTCAGGGGTTAAAAAACAAAAACATTAGAGTTCTCTTTTGTGCTTCTGAAATTCCTGCCTGAATAAGTCCATGAAGAAACTCAGCAGACACTAAGAATATGTTCGGGTCCTGAGGTAAGGCCCTAAGGTTCATTTGGCCTCATGCTTTGTCTGGGATGGGGAAATGTCCTGAAGCCATGAGTGTAAGTAAATTACCCAAGACTAGAGATGAGGCCAGGATCCGGGGTGTTTGGAGATCCCGGCTTTGCTTGACACACCCTTGTGTTTTAACCATAGTGCAATGAAATCTCTCCCTTTCCCTTTCTCTTTCTCTTTCTCTCTCTCTTGCACACACATACACATGCAGGCTCACAAAAGCACCTATACACACATGCACAAAGACATTCATTATCTATTCTTCTCTCTTGCTCTCTCACTCTCAACAAGGAATAGTCAAGCTATCAAGTTAAAATCACACTGTTTTCACTGAGGACAATGTGGTTTCAGGGTTTGGATTTGGAATTTTGGCCAGGATTGGACTTTACTGAGCAGTTCTCCAGGTGTCTACCTAGATATGGAAAAAAGTTAATTTACATTTGATATGACAGGGGAAGTGGACATTGTCCTTGCATCTCAAACCCTGGGGACTTAAAATCATCCATGACACCCTGAAACCTGCAGATGTGCCTAGGAGGGGGCAGCCTTGTCCAGGCTGACTCCTAGAAGGCCACTGGGGTCCTGTTTTTCCCTCTGAGTCTGTGGGACACCCCATGTGCTAGGACACCCACAAAACCCAAGCTTCTCAGAAGTGGGCCCTGCGCCACTCTCTGTACAGAACTTCTACCAGGACAGCACACTCGATTCTGCCCCAGAGGGACGTAGGTCCAGCTGGGGAGAGGACAGAAGTGCAGCAGGGGTGACTGGGACTGGACCCATCACTGTGAAACCATCACTAATGTCATAGCTCCACTAATCAAACAAAGTGCCTATTTAGTAAAAGATGAGGGGCTCTCTGGGGCTCCAAGAGCACCAAGATAAGCTCTGCTATCCAAGCTTCAGGGACTGGGTTGAAGCCCAGGGGCGGGCAGATGAAACTATTTCTCCATCAAATTACTCTCCTGGAAAAGAGAGGTGCCAGCCTCCTCATGGCTGCTGAAAGTCACCTGCATCAACATGCAGACTCTCATGGAGAGTCAAGAACGGGGGAGAAAAGCAAGGGGTATAACTAGCACCCACACCTCTGCAGCTGCATCTGGGATTCCATTCCCTTAAGAATTCGCAAATGCTCTGAAGGAGAAATAAGCACATGTTGGCTGTCCTGGCATTCTGATGACCAAGGGGAGCCTCCCTTCACCCCACACCAGCACAGCAGATGTGCTGGCAGGCTGCAGCTCAGTACCTACCCTGATCAGTCATGGAAAATGCCAGATTCAGGGTATAAGGCAACTGATTCCAAATTGCACACTGCCTGCGCTCGCCGTTAGCCACAGAAGGCTCCATCTATTCACCTGGAGTTGTTCCTGGGGTTTTGGTGACAGGGATACAATACTCTGATCATTTACACAACTGACTCTGATAATCTGACTCTGGAACGCCCTCTCTACTCTTCCTCCCCTTCCCAAATCCTAGAAAAAAACGTTGTCTCCTGGTCGTTCACCACCTAGGGGCTGAGAGTCCCTGGAGTCCTCGTAGGTGTAACAGTGGTGTCTCTGAGGGTTCACATGGACACAAAATGCTTTTGGTAAATCAAGAGGAACAGAACTGGCATGTATGTCACAGAGAAGGGAAGTTTTCAATAACTGCTAAAGTGGATTCATGCCATCCCCTGCTATAGCTTTCAGTACCATGCATTACCCTCAGGATGAAGTTCTAGCTCCCCAGATCTTGGCAAAGACTTTCAGGGCCCAGAATCTGCTGTCTTAACCCTCTCCCACGCTTGCTGAGTGGAGTGGAGGGGATGAATGATGGAAGAACTAAAAGACTGACAGCTAGAGTAGTCCCAGTGTTTCAGATGTATGGATTTGGGGATTTTGCTTCCAAAAATCCATAGATTAAAGAGAGGCAGTCAAGAAAAGCTATAAAGTTTGAAGTCAGTTAAACCTAGATTGAAAATAACCCTTCCCATCCACTTAGTAACCCCAGGCAAGTTACTTAATATATCTGAACCTCGTTTTTTCTTTCTCTGTACAATGGGCATCATGTGAATGAAATAGCCTGTATAAAGCACCCAACACAGTGCTTTGGACAATGTCAGTTCTGGACCCCAAACCCCAACTCAGGCTTCCCAAGTCAAGTTAAACTTAAGCAGCACATGGTCTACAGTAGAAACAAGCACCAAGTCCCATCCACAGCCTCCCTTCCAGCAATGCCCTGTGCACTTTCTAGTCATCTCCACACACACAAAACCACCCTCTCTCCACTTCTTTTTAAAGTCATTTTCCCACAGCAGAGAAGATCGGCAGTGATGATTTCAAACCAGATTTATGAAAACCCATAACTAGAAGATTAAAATTCCAAATGTCATCTGGATAAGATGGGCCAGATGCTTGGAGAATTGCAAAAGCCTCCAGCTCGTTGCACTGGCAGAGAAGCAGGAGTTGCCAAGGAGCTCAGGTCTGAGCATTTCACTGGATCGAGAAGGGAGTGAACTTCATCTATCACAGAAGACACGCACACTACGTGGACTGACTGGGCACACCATCTGCTAGATGAATTCAAACACAGTCATTTGGGTTTTGCTGTGGGTTCTTATTCACTAGGAGGCAACCAAGATTCAGGATTGACTCCCTGGCCCTTCTCCTACTGGGTCACGAATGAGTGTCTGTCTCCCCTGAGGTCTCAGTTCCGAGGGAGAGAAGCAGACCAGGGCAACTGAGAGAAAAAGTCCTTAGAGGCTAAATCATTAGGACTAGGTTCACACCCACTGACTTCAGCTGGTTAGAACCACCTCCCTTACGTCCCAAAAAGCTGCAAAGGGGAGGTGGCAGTTATTTCCGAAACTCCCATCACATGTCCGCCAGGATAAATGCTGTATACACATGACATCGTGGAACCCTTGCAACAACCTGAAGATGGTCAACATTGTTACCTGCACTCTGTAGAGGAGACTGGTGTGCAGGGAAGCTAAGCAATTTACCCAAATGTTTTAAGCCCCAAATACAAAGTGACAAAGGGATTTGAACCAAGAATTTCTGATGTGAACTCTATCCTCTGCCTGGACCTGGCTCCTCTCCATCAGAATCACATCTCCTTGTCTATGTCCACACAGGTTGGTCCATGCCCACAGACCCCCACTAGCCAGAGCAGCTCAGGTAGGGAGATAAAGCATCAATGTCATTGTCAAAGCACTAAATAGTAGTACAAAAAAGAAAAGGACAATAATATGCATCAAAAAGTTGACTGTTGGCCATAGTCTAAGGTCAAACCCATAAGTAAGCAGAGAAAAAATGCTTGCAGAAGAAGGAACCTGCTTCACTAACCAAAATGAAAGCCCACATTCATCTGGGATTCAGGATTTTTGTATAAAAAACTCACTTCCTGAAAAACCAAGGAAAAAGGGGAAAAACCTGAAGGAACAAAAAGCTCAACTGCTCTTGTCTCCACCTCTGGCCTTGTCTCATGAGAGTCAAGGCCACATTCTGCTTCTAGATCCAGCTGTATCCCTCCATCACATCCATTCCTGCTCTTAAACCTCCAGTGACCTCTTATTATTTAGGATCAGATCTAGAATCCTTAGCTCAGCAATCACAGCACATCATAACCTGGTTTCAGTCTCATCTCTACTGTCCATCCTCCACATAAAGCCAGTGATTGAGGACACTGGCTAATCTGACTTTAGGATCATGGCTCAGTTGCCTAGTAGCTGTATGACCTGGAGTGGATCATTTAGGTTCTCTGAGGGTAAAATGAGGGGGAATAACATTCTAAAGAACTGAGAAACTGCATGTAAAACTTTTTCAGCATAATACAGGGAACCTAGTAAACATTCAAGTAAAAGATTGGAGATTTTAAAGTTTTCTTGCCAGGAAATAGCTTGCTTGCATCATGCTGCTCCATCTCTGACTTTCTCTGACCAAGAACATTTCTACCACACAACTTTCTACCATACACATCTTCACCAGAATTTTGCAAGGTCAGGACAAACCAATACAATTCTCTTCTTCCTGCAAGCTCACTGGTACTCACTGCTTGTTATCATGCAGTTGGGATTTGCACAAGCATCCTCCTTAGTTACCTGCCATTTCTCCCACGTTCATGTTGTTATTGGCATGTGATATCCATCTATGCCCCATCCTGTGTTTTCTTCCCATTTCCAGATTGCAGAATCTGGGAAGCTAAAAAAGATCCCAGACTCCCTTGCAGCTAGGTTCTTGGGTATGATTCCAGTTCTGCCAGTGAATGGCACCTGCAATTGATCTGGAAGGCAGGAGTGAGTCAAAGGACTCTTGCTAAAGCAGAGGGGTTGGCAAGCAAGGTCCAACAGATAGGAGTGTTTCTGAAAGCCAAACTCCCAATTTCAGCTTCTGGGCACCAGTTTGAGGGGAGTCCGGTCTGTGTGCTGGGGGGACATGGGATAGGATAACAGCTCCAACCTAACAGGTCTCAGGTAGGGTGATTTGACCTTGAAATCAAGAGCCTCTCCATACCTTCCTAACCTCTGTCCTTCCAGCAATTTTGTAAGCAGTTAATTCCTTGTATTAAAAGTCCTTCCTGTTTTGAGTTACCTAAAAGGGTTCCTAGTTCTCTGACTGAACTCCAACTGATTAAGTCCCCAATTTGCTCTTCAGTTTCCCAAGCTCAGTAACTACATATCACTTTATCTATATACAGTTTAGCACATAGGCCTGATCTCAGGAGCTGCTCCCTATACCAGTGCATCAAGAATCCAGTCTGTTTTCATCTTTGGAGCTGGCTCAACCTAAACAGGTACTTCTCACAGCACCCCTCTGAGCCACCGCAGTCTGTGGGGTTGACAGATGACAGTGTAGATGCCCCAACATCACCCATGGTCAAGAAGGGCTCAAAGTATCTGCAAAACTTATGCTGGGAAAAGAAATAACCACCCATATTTGTCCCAGAGCAAACTTGGGTGACAAAAGCAGATTTGTCACTGGGACAAATTGTCATAGCACTTTCCAAACAGTATGAGGTGGCATACTCAGCACTGTCTGATAGTCCAAAAGAACTTCAGTCTGAGTTAGACAAAAACTTTCTGATCATCTGAGAGCTTTGACAATTCCCTCTCCTTTCCATGGCCTGTGTTCCTCTGTCTCTGGTCAATAAGAGCTAGGTTTCCTTTATAAATTTGTTTCACTAAAGTGGCAGAAGAACATCTAGTGGTTGCTTTGCAAGATTTTAGACTGCACACTGGGGAACAGCTAACTTTAATAGCTATACATTTAATAATTACTTTCTATTATTTCCAATGATATCTTTTTGCATTTATAGTTTAAATATAATTCCCTTTTAAAATAATTTTTTTCAAAGCAAGCAGTCAATTTGAAGATTACTGGTCAATAAATAAGCAGTATCACTAGTAAACAAATACAGCAAAAATTATGAATATGGTATAAGAATGACTAAACTTGGGTCATGCAAATCAAATATGTTTTCTGGGGAATTTCAAATATTTAACCTACTTGACTTATTGTTTTAATAATAACTCTGAGAATGTTCATTTTTAAGTAACGTTCTATCCCATTTCTCCTTTTGGGCCCTTGGGTATGATTTGGTCTTACAAGAAGATAGTCAGATGTAGTCAGTTGTTTCACTCCTGTGTCTGGAAAGGAGACCAGTGAGCATGACTACTTATTCCACAGGGTGCCAAGAAGTACAGAACGATAGTTATATCTTCTAAATAAATTATTGATTTCAATTATTATCTTTTGTTTATTTCTCAAAATGCAATTTTTAATGTATATGTAGCCTTAGAGTTGGGGGATGAGAAAGTAAGCTTTGCACTAAATTATTCAAAGAAATTGTTAACTGGGGAAAATATTAGTATCTGGAGATACTCTTTTAAAAAATACTTGGGTTTTTGTTTTTTGTTTTTTTTTTGGTTCTTGAACTCATGAACGTAAGTATTAGATAAACTAGAATAACATCCTACCTCCCCACCAGTGTAGAGAGGGGGTTAAAAGTTTCTGGGCAATTCTTGGACTCACGGGCTTCCTCTGTTCTAATCATATGTGGTAGAACAGAGGGGTAGCTCCCCTCACTGAAGCTGAAGCAAAGTGCAGCAACAAAGGGTCAATGTCTACATTCCAGGTGCCCTCATGGGATGTAAACACACCAGGAACTAGCCAAAGTAGTCAGGAAACAATGGTTGTGCTGGCCTACAGCTGACATGATATAAAAATAGGAATAGACTGTGTTTAACTCCCTCAGTCACAAAGCTATGTCTACAGAACTGAGGTTGCCCCAGAATAAGAGGGAAAAAAGATTTTTTTCTCCAGTCATCCCATAAAAATGTTCCTGGCACTTAGGACTCCCCCAAAACCCAACATAAGAGGGTGTGAGGTTTAAAGTTTGGGAACCAGGGAAAGGAAACACCTCAACACTAACAGGATGAGACCAAATTCCGGATGAGCCTGCCATGGTCCCTCTTAGCAGAGATGTCACAAAGCACATCCTAGAATATGTTTGGTAAGGGGCAAAGTCTCCTGGAGAAATGGCTGTCACTGTCACTGTAAATAAGCCAAATCATTATTATTCCAAACACAGTGTTGTTTGGAAGCTGGTGCTGCCTATGGCAGCTGAGCTGGGTTCTTCAGCAGCTACAGATCCTTCCACAAGACCAATGTGAGAGGGTCAGAAGGACACCACAGTGCAGCCTAGCAACAGGAACCCTGAGGGGGGATCCAAACGACAGTGGGAAGGAGAAGTCATTGCAAGCTCATGTGAGGTGAAAGGAAGTCTCAAGCTTCAAGTACAGGTGCTCCTTTTTAGAGGACCCTGCTCAAGGAGTTTGCCTATTTGTTCAGTTATTCATCCTCATGACAAATATTTATCAGGCCCTACCTTTACACCAGATATTGTGATAGGTACCAGAAATTCAGTAGAAAATCAGACAGGCCTGTCCCTGAAGTCATGGAGCTCACCTACAAGTTGGGGGAGATGAATGATAAACAAGTGAATGTGTTTGTAAGCAAGCCAGTTCAGCGTGGGGAGGTGTTACGAGGGAAGGAAAGAGAGATGAGGCACTGACTGCATGGGGAACTGCTGTGGCTGGGGGGGTCGGGGCGGCTCTTTGAGGAGAAAGTGAGAAAAAAGCCTCATGTAAAGAGCTGGGTCAAAAAAAAAGCTGGGTCAGAGTACTCTGGGCAAGGGGGCAAGAAAATAGCCAAAACAAAGGTCCCAGGGGGAAGGAGCCTGAAATTTCAAGACAACAAAGAAGTCTCTGGTACCTACTGTCAAAGAGAAAAGAGAAATGTGTGATGCCAGGCGGTGGGCAGGGGTCAGGTAACAAAGTCTCCCAGGCCATGAAAGCAGGTTGGAGTTTACATGGGGAGGTTTGCAGTAAGGAGCGGCGTTAAGTTTTTTTTTTTTTTTTTAAAGATTTATTTATTTATACATACAAGCTGGGGTACAGACCAGAGGTGTGGGGCGGTGAGAGGGTTCACCAGAGACAGAGCGGGTTGCAGAACAGGCAGACCAGAAATACACTGCTGAGGGGAGCAGCGGGTGAGGCAGGAGAGGTCTGCCACACCATGTGGGATTCTCCCCGGCCGGGCGTCGAACTCGCATCGCTGCTGCCGACAGCTCCACAGCGCAGCGCTTAACCGCTGTGCCACCAGGGAGGCCCGGCGTTAAGTTTTTTAATAGGTCCTCTCACCACCTGTGGGAAGAATGGACCAGGGTGGTGTCAGGAGTGGAAGCCAGGAACCCAGTTACTCAATTACTAGAACAGTACAGGTGCAAGATGCTTGAGCCAGTGATGGGAGTGGAGACAGAGGAGGTGAGGAAAAGCAATTGAAAAAGATTGGGCACATTTGGGCACCGAATCAGTTTCCCGAATGAACATTTTACAACTTGGATGGAATTTTACCTGATTTGATTGGTTTTTATAAATTCATAAAAGTGAAATTAATTCTATACAGTCACTTGATCTAAAGTAGGGATGGCAACCAGCAATATCTTCGAATTTACGATCAGTTGTTGTTATATAAAGTATAACTGAGACAAGCTCAGGGCAGCAGCTCTGTCCTTGTTGAAGAAAAATGGCTCACTCAAAACTGGGCTGTCAGGCACTCCCTGTCTCCTTTGCCTACCCACCCCCGCCACCCCCCCACCCCCGCAATCCAAGCCCACTCTTACTTTGCAGTTTCAAAGTTAAGAACCCGAAACCTCCCCAGAACAAACTGTAACTTCCAAGGAAGAATGTGCTCTGGCATTATGCTTCAGTAAACCCAGAAGGCATGTTGAGATAAGAGTATTAAGGGTACCTAGTAATGAAGCCGGAAGTTCCGAATAAAGAGATGTCCCAAAGGGAACATAAACCAGAGCTTGCATCCCGGCAGAGGTAGACTTCCAGAATTGCTGGCAAATTAGCAGAAAAGGCCTCGACTTTTTGGCTTCCTCAAAGTGCAGTGGAGAGGGCGGCGGTGGCAGAGAAGAGCAGAATGTTTGTCCATCCCTCTGCAAGTCCCATGTACATGCCAAGCAGTTAGAACTGGGGTCCCTGGGGGTCCCAGAAAGCGGTTCTTATTGACAAGGAGCACTCTCCCCAGCAGCAGACCACCTCATTGGGCTTAGAGCATCAGAGGGGGCCAGGCTTTCCACTACTTACAACAGAATCCACCTGGCAATGAGAGATTCGACTTCCAGAAGAAGGTATGGAGGAGAGGATGGAGGCTGAGGGACCCACCATCGGCAGGAATCCCAAGGAGTTCCTAAGGCCGATGTCCTGAACCTAAGTTTCTATGTGTTAGAGAGCCAGGCAGAGAGGTACTCCCTCAAGTTTCTGAATTTTATCACCTCCCACTACCTCTTAGGTATCTAAATGTGAAGAACAGGGACCCCCATGCCCAGGGTGGTCCCTCCTTCAAGGGGGTCTAGTGGTGAAGCTGTATAAAGATGGCAGGAGGGAGTGAACATTTGCAAAGCACCTCCCTAGGGGCTCCACACCACACTGGCACCTCTGTTCACATACATCTTCTGTATAACCCATTAGAAATGCTCTTTGTGGGGAGGAATGACATCTCCACCCTAGAGGGGAGGAAGTGAGTAACCGAGTCATGCCCCGTGTATGGCACAGTTCTCAGCTCAACCAGTCGACCTCAGGTCCCACGTGCTTTCCATACCTGCCAGCCACTGCCCTCCGCCCCGGCCAGGCTCTCCTCTTCGGGACTGAACATCCACTCTCAAGATGATCTAGTCTCGAGACGATCCCAGTCCTCGGTTCCACCCCCACCACTCAGCTTGCTCCGTGCTCTTACCTAGCTTAAGAAAGGTGGCCAGTCACAGATGTTCTCACCTAGAAACTCTTTTTAAAGGAAGAACTCAACAGCACCCCACTCTGCTACTGTGTGTATGCACCACAGCCATAGAGGGGGTCTCTCCTCTGCAGTTACGATGCTCCTTTGAACGGCTCTCAGGAAGAGTTTCTTCCTGCTTCAGGCCAGCGTGAGGCCTGCCATGCCAATGTCTGCTTTTCATGTGCTCTACACCTGGGCCAGGAAGGGCAGCTGGCCAGCTTGGCATGCTCGCAGGCTGCTGCAGATTGGTGCACACAGCATGTGGGGCGGGGAAGGAGGGTGAGTGCAAGTGGGTTCTAGCCCACAGTTCCGTTGCTTTGTTATCTGGCAGCTGGTGAAGTGGTAATGGTTAACCAGGAGGGCACCATCCTCCTCCAATGTCCTTGGTGGGAATGATGTCAGCCCTACAGGACTCGTCTGTCATCAGACCCTGGCACAGTTCCCAGCAGTGAGAGGTCAAGGGTATAGATTTTTCAAACCAGACTGATCTGGGTTTAACATTGCGGTTTCCACTCTAACTATGAGACTCAGGGTAAGTCATTATCTCCTAAGACTTAGTTTCCTTATCTATAAAATGGGGATAATAGCACTTACATCACAGGGCTATTGTGCAGATTAATGAGCTAGTGCTTGCAAAGACACACAACAAGGCTTGCTACCTAGCGAGTGCTCAAAAAACATTAATAAAAAATGCAAGTAATATTATTTCCAAGTGAATGTCATTGGAGTTACAGGTTTTTCCAGAAAGCAGCAGCAAATCTGGCCCTAAAAGTCCTCCCTTTTTCTGAGGAAGAGGTAAAAACAACTTAAGAACCAATATGGAGGCAGATATGCTCACTGTTGCAAACACATCATTCTCATATATTTACAGGTAGGAAATAGTCCCCACATTCACTCAGGACCTACCGACCAGCCAGGTGTCTCATCCAGCTGATCCCTCTGTTCAACACTCCAGCTAGGTCAGAATTATTCCTAGAGAGGAGGAATACAAGGCCAGAGCTGTCAAATAACTTGCTCAGGCTCACACAGCCAGGAGCAGCAGTGCGGTTCCCACCATAAGGAGAACAACATGTACATAGCCCTTACACTGTGCTAGGTATTATTCTAGATCTTTACATATATTAACCTATTTACTCCGCAGCATTCCCCAGGTGGGGAGTTACTCTGATTATCCCCTCTTCACTTGTGAGAATAACTGAGGCCCAGGCAGGTTAATCAAGATCACACAGTGCACAGCTGGGCTGGAATGGGAACCAAGGGAGGTTGACCTTCAGAAGCCTCACTTTAACCATGGCCCTAACTACCTCTCAAAAAAAAAAAATTGTTTTTACAAGCCTTACTTTGTTCACTGCACTATTCTGCCTCTAAGAAATGAAAAATCATGAGCGCTGAAGACACTTTTCTAATAAGAGACAATTGTGTTGGAATCAAAAATGCACTGGCTGGAAGTCAGGAGACTTTAGGTTGTGACCTTAAGCAAATCACTTTCCCTCTCTGGATGTCAGTTGGCTCAAATGTAAAAGGACTGGTTTGGACTAGAACTTTCCATTGAAAACTTGCTGCTCCAACAGTATATGGTTTTCTGAATTGGACCTTCCTCCTTCCTGAGGAAGACCATGAAGTCCGTGGAATTGTGGGCTGAGGTTGCTGACAGGCCCTTCCCAAAGCAGCCGAAGCACATCTAATGGAAGGAGACAGCATGTGGCCAGTGACTGAGAGCCGCCCGAGAGTGAAGATCTGAGGCTGGGAGATCCTGGGCAATTTACCAGGCCCTTGGTTTTCCCCCTTTGGCAAAGACAGGGAAATAACTTGCCTTAGTGGGTTGCTTTGAGGTCATAAAAATGGTCATAAAGCATTTTCCCAGATTCAAAGTCCGGGTTTGCAAAATGCTCTTGAACTCAGCCATGAGAAGAGTAATCAGAGAAGTCGGGACTTTGCAGGATTCCCAGAAAGCAGTCTGAGAATGTAAAGAATCTTCATTACTTCTCCATGCTTCTTATAGCTGAGAGTCTGGTCCAGAAAAGGCTGGGGGGGAGAGAAGAGGAGGGGAAGGAAGGCCCAATACTAATTCAAAGCAATTCAGAAGATATTCAAAATGGTACCATGCTGTTTAGTGTAATTACATGCTACCCTGTTTTCTAAAGTCTTCATCTCTCCCAGTAGACAGTAAATTCTCAGAGGATATGAGATTTGTCTGTCTCTAATCAAGATCTGTTGATTTACTGACTCATTTCCAAGGTGAAGCCTGAATATGCCTCTCTGTATACCAACTTGCCTGATTCTCTTTTTTTATTAAGTGTTTTGATTCAATTCAAGTCAACAAACACATTCTAAACTTCTACTTGGGCCAGAGAGTATGCCATTTGTCCACTTCAGCTACTTTGAAAAACTACATAACAATAATAGCTGAAAATAGCATCAGTGTCTTGGACATGGGGCTGGATTAGACATTGGAGGAGGGAGAGATCAAACCTTCGCTGTAAAGGCTGAAGGTCAAAAAATGATCTTAAGATTTAAAATATGTTTATTTTAATCATTAAGGATGTATATAATATTTATTACAAAAATTCTTCATACATAAGAATGAGCCATTCACCCATTCAGTAATTATTTATTGGGAAGCTACTCTTCATTAGGCAATATGCTAACAGTCCATGAGGTTCCAAGTAGAAAACTGGTATATTACTGATTTTATTGAAGTCTAATTTCAAAGGTCGACTGTTAGCAATTTTAAACTAGAGTAATAGCATCTCTCTTCTTCAAGGATAATATTAATTCATTTATCTAGGCGACACATACTTATTCAGCACCTATCTTATGCTTAGTGGTGGAGATAGGTTTAAAAACAGTCAAGCCTGATTCTAGCCTTCATGAAGGACAGCAGTATTATTAAGGAAACAGCTAATTACTGTGATAGTTATTAAGAAGGAAAAAAAAACAAGGAAATGAGATTTTGAAGGGGATACCTACATGAAATAGATGGGTCAGGGAGGGTCTTTAGGAAGGCGCTTCATTTATGAAGTTGAATCCTGGTAGTTCTGAGAAAGAATCAGTATATTACTTTCCCACTGTGGAGAGAAAAGCACTCCAGGTCAAGGGAACCAGAGGTAAACTCCCCTAAGTGGGAAAGGCGATGAAGTGGGAGCCTGGCATGAATTGAAGGAGTTGCAGAGGAGAGTGGGGAGTAGGCAAAGTCAACTGGTGCAGGGTCTTGCAAGGCCTGGAGAAGAGCTGGATTTTATTCTTGATGTGATGGGGAGCCAGTGCAACGTGCTGGAAGCAGAAAAGTGAATCATTTCTGTTTTGACACCCCATGGTGCTGGAAGGGGAATGGACTGGAAATGGGCAAAAGAGAAACTATACCGACTAGTTAGAAGATGATTGCAGTTCTAAGTGGAAGATGATGGTGCCCTGTCTATGAGAACATGAGATCTGTTGGGGAGGTTCCAGAAGTACTTCCCACTGGAATGAAGCAGTGGAGGAAAAGGAGGAAACTCGGATGGTGTCTTAAGCTCTGGCTTGAGCCCCTGGTAAGTGATAAGATCACACTGTCTACAGTGGTCCTCTGCTAGTGGAGACTTCCCCCCAGGGGACATCTGGAAGTTTTTGGAGACATTTTTGTTTGCCATGACTACAGGTTGCTAATAAACTCTCTAAATGGGTAGAAGCCACAAGGCACAGGACGGTCTCCCAACAACAAATAAGTATCTGCCCTAGAATATCACTAGTGTCAAGGCTGAGAAGACCTGACTTACAGAAGTAGGAAGAGTGAGGATGGGAGACAGTTTAAAGGGTTACTTAGCACCGCATCTGGGACATATTAAGTTTTAAATATTCATGCTAAATTGTCCCTGGAACCACACCGCTCAAAATGGAGAAAGGAAAAAAGGGGCTGGCAACCAGCTCCTTCAAGAAGAGAATGAGTCCTCGATCTGTGCTAGAAGAACCCAGGAGCCCTACTTGTGATCCTGTCTCCTGCTAGCAAAAAATGAAAGAAATTCAGAAAATCAAGAAAATGGGAGTCTTTGCAGTTGTCATTCACATTATTCACAATCCTTCCTTTGTCCCCTCCATTCCGCCAGCTCTTCAAGCTCAGCACCAAGTTCAACTTACTCAAGGCTTCTCTAAGGACACCTATCTTGCTGTGTGAATTCACAGGAGTCAGCCTTGTCCAGCACCTGGTGTGTGCTGCTATCTCCCTAGGAAGCCAACATGCTATCACATACATCTCTCTTTAAGATCCCTACCACTCCCGAGAGGAAAAGATTCTACCAATCTCCAGATAAAGAAACTATAGCTCAGACAAGCAACTTTCCCGAGAGGAAAAGATTCTACCAATCTCCAGATAAAGAAACCATAGCTCAGACAAGCAACTTGCCCAAGGCCACAGTGAGTTGGACCAAATTCTTTTCATTTCCAAAACCAATGCACCAGACAGGCTGCCTCCCTCTGATCCCCAGGGCGTCATCTGCAGATGTTGGCCAGTCACTAGGACCCGTCTCAGAACACAGTTCTCCAGCACAGAGCACTTTTCCTGTGCATAGGGTGGCTGGCATAGAGTGGCTGGCACATGGCTCTTGTTGATGATTAGCAGACGCTTGCTCCCTGTGCTAGTCTGGCTTCCCCAGCTGACCCGCTAAGAGCTTAATGTCAGGGAAGCATGTTGGAAGGAACAGAAATCCTCCCCTTTCCCACTTGTATTCCTGAGAGGAGGAAGTGCCATGCACATTTCTGGTCTCCCTTGCTGCACCCACAGGAAATGCCATGTATAATCTGACTGGCAGGAACTGGTATCCTTATGGGGCCCCAACTTACTGGTTGGTGGGGTGACTATATTCAGAGGCAGGAATCAGGGTCTTTTACTTTCAGAGCCCACTGTCTTGCTCTGTTTAACATCTCTACCCAGGAATCCAGGTGATCAGCTATATGGGGTTGCTCTGTGGTCCATTCATGGGAGAGGGGACAGGGAAGCCCTCCTTTGGATTCAGAGCTAAGTCATGTTCTTTACAGCTTATCAGAGGTCCTGGATTTGGGGTGTTAAAAGGTGCATACTCAGGTTAATAAAGGTGGCCTGTCTTTGTCCCTAGGTAGGGAGGGGGGAGAAAGGCACAGTCTTGATTGATGTTGTATTCACATCCCCCTTGCATAGTTTGGGCCACAGCTTAGATAAGTATTCAATAAAACCTGAAAAATGACATCAATAACCTCCAAAATGGTATAGCCAAACCAATCCATCATGTCTCATTCCCCTCTCTCTCCAGCCTGCTCCTCCTCCTGATTTTCAATGGCATTTGCTACAGTCCATATTTCCCAGACTAAAAGCCTCGGGGATCTTTAAACTTCCCTTCATCTTTGCTGGCTGCTGACAATCAAATGACCAGCCCTGGCAATTCCACCTCTACCACAACAGACTTACTCAAAGAAATGCTTTTCCCACTGCCACTACCTGAGCTTTCACTTACTCTACTGAGAAAACAGTAAAAGTCTAAGCCTGGGGGAGAAAGTACTGATGTCATTGCAGTCCCCCACACCCAACATGGCACCTGGGACATAAGGAATGTTCAGTACCCGGAGCAACCGTAACACCATTCCAGCTGACAGTCTTAGGTCATGGAACTTCAAAGAGCACACAGCAACATGGACCGCAGCTTGTTTTCTTCCAAATATCACTAAATACCAGATATAAAGGGTCTTCATCAGAACCCCCACACTCCTCCTCCCCATGAACAGCTACAATTCACATATAGTACCGGCTGAAAGAACTCTACCGTTAATGAGCCGAGTGCCAACATCCATCAACTCCCAGGATGCAACACAGTGAAACCCTGAGGTGATTGGGCCTTGTGGAAACTTGAATAATGATACACAGGACCCCCAATTTGCTTCAAACCCAGTCCAGATATCTATTCTTCAATAAAGGTTGGTAAAGGGGTATGTGTATGGGGGAGGGTGAGTGAAGGGGTCAGGAGGAGACAAAAAAATGACCATAGCTTTGGGAGGTGCTGGTATGTATGGTACTTCTTGTGAAGTTATCTTACCAGAAAACTCTTGGAATAACTACTACTATCTTAGATATCCCAAGCATGTACAGAACCCTGAAACTCCCAACCAACATTGGCTCTGGAGTGGACCTCTGCTGGATGGCAACCAAACCACAGCCTCAATCATGACTGATTTGGAACCCGCAGAGAGATCCTAGGAATCCTGCCAGCTGCTTCTCAGATCACTCATTATTTAATTAACCTTATAATAAACAACCTTACACTTTACATAATGCAACTTTACATCACGCTGAAAATCAGAATAGTGATTTTATAGTTGAATACTTAAGGCAGGTCAGGTGCTAAGCTGGCTCTGGGGAATACACAAACGATGAAGACTCAAGTGCTACCTTCCCAGGACTTACCCTGCAAGAAAGTCAAGGTAAGCTGGAAACAAGATGGTGGCAAGGAAAGGAGAGTTTGAACCCACAACTACTGTGGAGATATAATCAATTAAGACTTCAGCAGCTGAAACATCTCAGAACTGTATTATATGTGGCCTAGAAACTCCAACTGTCTCCATGAAGAAGTCCATTTGAGTGAAACATCAATCTCCACATTCTTATGACATTTCCAGGAATTGAGTGAAAAAGAGAATTTCCCAACTCCAAATTTCTGTCTGATTATATTCACACTCTTCTTTTGACTAGAATTCTTCCTACCTGGTTTAAGGTGGATGTGCCACCATTCCTGACTGTGTGGTAAGCATCTTGAAGAGCAAGGGCAGTAGGCATGCAGCATATATTCAGGAAATGTAACATAAAACTAACTTAGTTATCCCCAAATTTTCCTGGGTCAGAAATCTACTTATTCAAATAGGGATCCCCTTAAACCAAAGTATTGTTTGATGTGGCACAGTACCTACAGCGAGACAACTCTCAAAGACTGGAAACTACTGGGTCTATACTTACTCGCTCCTCTCCAAACAGCAGCCAGACATTACTCTGTGGAGAGAACATTTACTACCGCAGTTAACACTTAAAAAAAAAAAGTCAACCGACGCAATAAACTCAGTCCATTTAATTTCAAAACATGAACTCATTGCTATCTCAGGAAATATCACCTTACTCTTTAGATTAAATGTTAGCCCAAGTCTAGGAGGCATTCAACAGTGAGAAAGTAATATACTTTAGTTGGCTTCTCCAGGCTCAAGTTTCACCAAAACAAGTTTCGTACAAAGATTAGCCAAGTACCGGGTAATGGGATATGGCAGGGTTACGTCATCTGCGGCCCATTTCCAAAGAAACATAGCTTTTCCAGGTGGAATTCTAGGGACTCTCTTCTTGCTCGTTTATGATCTTTGTTACACCAATTTGCAGTACCCTGGCAGATGCATTAAAACTGGTTACCAGCCATGAAGTCTTGGGGAGATCATTTCATCTCTCTGGGTCCTGCTTCCTCTGGATTGTTGGGGGGCCACCACCTCTACCTGAACTAATACTCCAAGATTCTTAGTCCTAGACTCTTACTGTCCAACTCTTACCCTGGCTACCGCAGTATGAAGCCCTCTAACTGGTCTTTGAATCCTGCATTAAAATGCTGTGTGATTCTCCCCTTCTATGAGTACGGATGGAGGCAGCTATTTGGAGATCATGTCAACTCCTCTCCCAAGTGCACTGCTCAGCTAAATTTCCTACCCTAACAACAATCCACCTTGCATATTCTTAATCCCTTCCCAGCATAGGGAGAGATAATAAAAAGAACAATTTCACCCTTGATGATGTTAGTAATGAATTTTTATTGACTGCATATGAAGTGTCAGGTCTTGCACTGAATGCTTTATTTGCACTCTCATTTAATTCTCAGGAAATACCTATCAGGTTTGCATAACAAATGAGGGAACTGAGGTACAAAGAGGTTAAATGTTTCATCTGTGGACTTAAAGCTGGAAGGTGGCAACCAGGATTTGAACTAGGTCTGTCTAATACCATATTATGTTTTAGTTGATCTCTATATTTGGAATTACTTTGCCAAGGATAGGACTGATTTACACACATATCTCAATGTAAAAATTAACATTCCCCCTCCCCCCTTTTACTCTCAGAAGTGTTCAGCCTTGGATAATAAATTATAATGCCTTCCTGAGGACTGATAATAATGATAGTAATTATTAGCACACCACAACCATGTCACTTTTACAATGAAGCCCTCCTTAACCACCCTAAGTAAGAGTGATTTCTCCCAGTCTCCCTAGCTCCCTGCTATACTATACTCCATAGCTTTCGTTAGCATAAAAATGTTTTCTTTTTACTAGTGATTCCCTAGCATGTGGTAGATGGCTCATAAATATTTGTTGAATGAATGAATTCATCTTCACCATCATAACAATACCTGACATCTACTGAGCATTTACTATGTTCTCGGTGCTCCTCAAAAGATACATATGTGTATGTATGTATATATGTATGCGTATCTATATGTATGTATGTATATTTGTTTTATCTTTAATGATTTATTTTACTTTACATTTGTCAAAAAGATGATCTCTTGAACAAATAGTCAAGATGAAAATATTATGTCTCTTACATTCATTTTTCTTACATATCTTAAAAAGGTATTTTTAACTTTTCAATTGAAATGACATGCACTATATATAACACTCTAAGTTTCAGTCATGCATTACTAGAAATCAACAAGTGTCTATAAAAGTCAAACAGTCAAAAAAAGGCACCCTTGGGAAGAGCCCCTGTGCCTCCTAGTCACAAGCCTTAAGCTAGAAGCTAGATGGAGGAGGACAATTTGCTTCATGTCCTGGAGAGTCTTAAAGACCTTGAAAAAAAACTGTTACCTCGTGCCTTCTGGGTGGTTGGCATTTTCTGACAGAGACCAGAAATAAAACCATTTTCTTGCTGGTTCTAAACAAAACAATTACATAAGTAATACAAGCACTGTTGGGTCACCAGAGGGACTAATTATAAATCTCTATGTCTCTATTAACACAAAAATGAGGGAAAATGTGTTGCCTTATAATGTCATTCAAAGGAAATCACTAATTTCAGAGTTTTCCTTTCCTCCCCTCCTTTATTCTTTATTTTCCCAGTAATTAACCAGAGTAAAAACTTTCCTTACATGCTTTGGTTTCCATTCTGAAAAGTATATCAAGGTTATGATGGCTCATTATTCACAGCAGAAAGACATATGGAAATGTTCCTATATATCTCAAACTGGCTTCTCCACAAAAGGATGGAGTAACTTGCCCTGGAAATTTCTTGGAATTAAGAGAAAATGCACATGATGATTTTAATAACCAGAAGATGATAAAAAAAAATCTATGCCAGTTACAATTAGTGGAAAGTAGGAGAAAGTCTTAGAAGTCCCTGAGAGTGTGAATGACTGATATTTTCCAATAGAAGGGAGCACTTTCAGGTGAGTGGTCAGCAAGTTTTATTCAGCATAAAAAGCAACTACTTTTTAAGATGAGACTCAACATACGCACAGAAAGAAATAGTTGAAAGTCCTTGGTGTTTTAAACACAGAGCCCATGTGCTCAGGACCTCTGCAGCACCCACAGCATCCTTGCCTTTGTGTGGGAGCAAAAAAACCACAAAAAGGCAGCCAGGACTTTTAACCCACTGACCTCTTTTAATCTTCTTGTTAGCCAGCGTAAAGATAGGCCCAGGGGGTCTTTGAGCAAGGCCTCTCTGGGGAGAGGTCAAAGGTCAGAGGCACATTCCCTCATCATCATCATTCTCAATTATTCTTTATTCAGAAACACTTTCTCCTTCACTGTGAGGAAGGGCCCCATAAGTGTTTTCCAGGCTGCTGAAGGGTAATGACGCACCCAGCCCTCCTCATTGAACTCCCTTTTCTCTGCACCTCACTCACTCACCTGCCTGACCAAAGAGGCTATAGGGGAGCAACTCAGAATTGATGACTTGGGGAGCAGAGGCAAAGATGTCACATATTCATACAAACCCACCTCAACAGAAGGCCCTGCTTCTCTCCAGGAGAGCAGCTCGAAGCTCACCATACAACACACACAGAGGTTCCAAAAGTTAAGAGCTCTGGAATCCTAGGCAAGTCACTTAACTCTCTGAGTCTAAATTTCCTCATCTGAGTAACAGAGCTAATCATTTCTGCTTCACAGGGGTTTGGACATGCATTCACGCTCAAAGTAAATGTGCCATACATGTTAGCAATTAATGCTTTTAGCAGTAATTTTTTAACCTTTCCTGCATGATAAATGTACTCTATAGTCACAGTACAAAATCTGGACTATAAGGAAAAAGATGGACCAAAATAAATATCTCCCCCCAGCCCTCAGCACTATAACACTAAGAACATTCCCATTGAGTTTTGTCTCCATGCAGAGACAGGAACACTCCTGGACCAGCTGTGATCCTAAGAGCAAAGATTCACTGCCGGCCAACTAAAGGCTGGGTCCTGAGCTGGAAGGCTGAAGGACACTTTTTCCACATCTCCGGTAACTCTGTGAAGCGCTGTGATAGCCCTTTACACATGAGGAAAGCGAGGTGGGAGGTGGCTTGCAACTGGCCCCAGGTCACAAAGCTGGTGGGTTCTACACAGAGCTATGAGCATGGGTCACTGTGGCTGGGGACAGCTCCGTGGCCAAAGATGGGCTGCACTAGGGGCCTCTCAACAGGTGCTCTATCTCCCCAGCCTTCAGCTCTGCCACTTCTCAGAGGATTCAAACTGCTTCATAAGTGGCTCACTGCTCCTTGTCTTGCTTAAGCTGAAAGAATCCAAAAGAAGGGAACTGGGGGTATGTGTGGTAAAAAGGTCAGAGCCACCCACATTGTGCTCAGGGTTGGGCCCTGAGCTCACGCCCACCCAGTGGGTACAATGACCTCCTCTCACTTTCCTCAAAGGCTGCACGACCCTGTCAGATAGGATACAGACAGAAGTAGGATTTACCAGCTGGTGCCTTCTATCCTAGGTGGGCAGGTGCATTTCTGACATTCCCCTGCAGAGATAACACATAAAGATGCAAGTTTTGCTTCTAATTACTCTTGGCCTTATTTTGATCCAATTAGCCTTAAAATAGAACATGAAGCAAAATCTTCAGTTTCACTATTCAGTCAGAATAGTGAATTTTCAAGCTGTGAGTTAACTGATTTTATGTTTATTGAACTGCATCAGTGATAAAAGTTCAGGCGCCCACCTCTGGCCCCAGGCCTTAGGCCCCATTGGAAAGGCTCTTCACACACAATTGACTTCGGAGATGTTCCCAGAGAGCTCCTGCCTATAGAGGCCACTAATGACCCAAAGGTAAGAAAGGTTGGTTTTCCCCAAGCTCATTAGAGACAAAACCATTCACCCAACAGCACAATGTAGAGCAGGGACAGAGACTGTCATTTGCCATTGAGAAAAAAAGTATGATAATTACCGTTGTTCCCATTTTCAGACACCCATATTTATTAGGCTCTGTGCTGGATCCTGTTCCTATATTCACAGCTCATTTTTTCACAAATTGGGGAATGACAGTGAGAAAACTTTCTTACCAAAGAGGAAAACTGATTTGGAGATTAGTAAGTGGCAAGGCTGGAATTCAAATCAAGAATCATCTGAGAGCAAAATCTTTCACAAAGAACAATTTCCCACCATGACCGCGTTCTGCACAAACTATGCACACAACAAAGAAAAAGATAAATCAGTAAATGATGAAACCCAAAGCAAACTACTGATGTGTCAAATAATGATGCAGCTATCATTTCTATGATTCTGCAGAAAAGTTGGTTAGGATAACCTAGGTTATTGAAATGTCAAGATGCAATCCTTATCTTTTCCTGCCTGGGGCCTGGGCGCAGTGTGTGTGTGTGTGGGGGGGGAGACCGCACAAGACAGTAGCTGCTGCCTCCCCCAGGGCTTCCAGGTTGTTTGAATGCCTACAGCCTCTCCCCCGCACTTTGGGGAACCATGACTACCTTGGGTGGCCATCACAATTCATTTGGAAAGTGAGACTCAGATCTAAAGACCCAGACAGGCCCAGTAAAGGCTGACCCTTGGCTTACGTTGGCAAAAGCTCCCTCTATAGGCTAAATGGGCAGCTCTACTGGAGCAGTGAGGCCATCTCAGCCCCTTACCAAGGCCACCAGCCACCAAGCTCTCGAAACCACCCCCTGGGATGTTCCATGTTTTCCCTGCCTAGCAAATAATCTTTTTTCCTCTTTTAGTTTCTTTAAAGCATTTAGATCTGATGATATTCAGCCTAGACCAGGACCCACATTTCCTGAGCTGGGCTTAGAGAAGCATCTCAGGTGTAGCCTGGAAAAAAACTGTGTGGAACTCTGGACTCTCCTAAACAGTCTCGTTGGAGAAAGATTCCAGGAAAGGATTAGAGAATTGGAGTCCTGACACAGTGTGGCAAAGGTGCATAACGTCTGCTAATGTTACAGCACATTAAACGGAGTTGTAAAATAGTAGCTTAAAGTTCGACAGGCCAAACATAACACAAGAAGTATGAAAAGCAAGGTGCCATTTTTTCCAACAAATAAGTTCATTATATGAAGACCCAGCTTACACTGATTTAGCACTGATTTAGTGTCTTGGTGTCCAGGGCAGCTGCTCTGATTTTTTTTTTTTTTGTAGCATCTTTAAAGACCACACCCCAATAAATACGAATTCCAATTTACTGATAATACCTGGTCCTCACTGAGCCCCTAGTAAGTGCCAGAAAACCTACAGCTGTGATTTCTTATGCTCTTACTGGCGGTACAAGGTGAGAACTTGCTTTATTTTACTGAGGAAATTGAGATGCAAGCGGGTAACCTGGCCACAGCGCTGGCTGACTTCCATGGGGAACTAGGGTACCCACCAGTTGAAACCATCAGATAATAAACGAATTACAAAAGAAAATCCCAGAGAAAGGTCTGGATCACATTTTCTTCTTGGGATGGGGAAACAACTCATGTTACCAGGGCAGAGTGAAAAACACTGGTCTCCTCAAACTCTCCCAGGTGTGACAGGAGGTTATTTTTGAAAACTCAGGAGGCAAAAAGTACCCGCAGTCTAAATGAGTCCTACAAACTAAAACTTTGTGAGAGGTAGGAGAAGAGGTCAAGAGGACTGGGCGCATATTCAAGCTGAGGCTGACGCCCCGCCCCCCCAAACCAGTCAAAGCCCAAAAGAGATCAACACCCCAAAGTAGCGAAACACAGGCGGCTGAGAGGTGTGGAGTGGGGAATCCGAAGACCCAAACTCGTCCTGAGAGCGCAGACCTGCTCGCAGGAAACAATCTGCAGCTTGTGCAACAAGAGAACCCCAGAAACCGGTAGAAGGAATGGGCCAGGAGGTAATGCAGCCCATTCCCATTCAACCTTCAATCGTTCATATACACACACACTCTGACTTTCTCGGTTGAACAAACAAACAAACACCTGAAATCTGTCTTCAAAACAATAAGGGAAATACCAAGTGTGGAATGCACTGCAGGGGCTTTCCATCATGGGAGACAATTCCGAATGGGGATGGGGGGGGGGTGGGTATGAGGGATAAAAAGTAGAGCAGTGCCCTGGAGGACTGCCATCCACCCTTACCAGCTTCATGGTGGTGTTATTCTGTTCCCAGCGCCACAGCATCACGCTCATCTTACTTCAAGGCGAGAAGGGAAGAGCCAGTGGAAGAAGGGAAAAAAAGGGGAGGAGGGCAAAGCACCTGCCCGCGCGCCCCGCAGGTCTGGCCGTCCCGTCCGAGTTGTCCGCTCGGCCGCAGCCCCTCGGGGCATCCCCGGCGCCAGCGGCCGCCTGCCCCCACTCCGGGGCCTCTGCTACTTGCGCGGAGACCCTGCCCAGGAACCCGGCGCCCGCGCTGCCCGGTTCCTGTGCAGCCCTCGCTCGCTCCCCGCCGGCCTCCCCGCCTCCGCCAAATCAAACAACTCCCCCAGCGTCCGAGCGCCCGCGCCTCGCAGCGCGTAGGCCGCTGGGGCTGCGGCGGAGGGGGGTGGGGGGTGTCGGAGGCCGGCGGGTTCCCCCGCCCCTTCGCCGGTCAGCGGGCAGCACAGCGTGGCCCCCAGCGCGTCTGAGGACCGGTTCGCCGCCCTGGGGAGATAGGAGGGAAGGGGTGAGATGATTGGGGTGGGGGTGTACTTAACCCTTTCGGGGAGGACGCGGGCAGGCGGACAGACCTAGGCAGAAATAGGAGTGGGGG
>PVIJ01000117.1:0-89256 GCA_004024925.1 Scalopus aquaticus
CAATGCTTTTCATGAGTTATATATGTATTTTATTATCTGTGGTAGGTATAGAAAACGTCTCCATTTTACAATGAAGACACTAAGACTGGAAGATATTAAGAAAGTTGCCCAGCATGACATAGCTACTGAATTGTAGGAGTAGAATTTGAAGTGTGCAAAGACATGAAGACCACACAGATGAGAACAAACACAGGTTATTTCTTGAGAGCTTAGTATAGCAGGGGTGTTGGCTCACTTCAAGTGCACTTACAATTAGCAGAGACTCAAAAGCCGGCAGGAGTGTTGGAAAGTTTTATGCTGGAAAAGGGGAATGTTGAACGTATGTTGTTGTCAGAGTATGCTGATGTAGGGAAGCTGGTGGTGGGAGGGGCATCCTATGAGAATAGATCATTGGTTTTCTCTAGATGGTTCCAATTTGGAAGAAGTGATAAAATCTAGGGAAGCTGGCAATATTGATGAAGTCCTGACTGTTTAGGGCCAATTGTTTCAGAAGTTTGGATTTGCCTCCCTACCTGGTGGTTGCGGGGATTGTCTATTTCATCTTTTGTCTGTCCATTGCAGAGTGGTATGCTCAGTCTTTCAAGTATCAATTTCTAAACTCTATTGATTATAAAATAATGTATGTTCATACAATTTATAAACTCCAAAATGGAACATAGAGTTAGCATAGTTACTTAGAACACTGCACCAAATATTTAAGAGAACTGAGAGCTATTTTTAAATATATATTTATATTGTTATTTATATCTTTTACATTTTGTATTCCCCTTGGGTAACCCACTGCTAATTCACCCGTGATCCATCTCCGTGGTCCCTTGTGTTCTTTTCTACTCCGTTTTGTGCCCTTATCCTCCCCCTCCCTCCACCCCGCCCAAGTGTCTCTCTCCTATTTGGTTTCCCTACAGTCCTGTTACAAATGAAACCATTCGATATTTTTCTCTTTCTTTCTCTCTTGTTTCACTGAGTATGATCCCCTCTAATTCCATCCATGTCGCTGCAAACTGCATGTGTTTATCAAGATAAACAGGTGGGATTACATCAAAATAAAAAGCTTCTGTACAGCAAAAGAGACATTAACCAAAACAAACAGACCCCCTACCAACTGGGGAAAGATCTTTGCACACAATACATCCCATAAAGGACTGATAACAAATATTTACAAGGAACTCACACAACTCAACAAAAACAAAGCTAACAATCCAGTCAAAAAAATGGGCAGAAGAGCTAAAAAGGCACTTCTCCAAAGAAGAAAAGCAAATGGCCAACAGATACATGAAAAAATGCTCAACATCACTTATAATAAAGGAAATGCAAATCAAAACCACTATGAGATACCACCTCACCTCTGTGAGGATGGCACACATTAAAAATACAGGCAACAACAAATGCTGGAAAGGATGTGGAGAAAAAGGAACTCTTCAACACTGCTGGTGGGAATGTGAATTGGTCCAACCACTATGGAAAGCTGTATGGTGATTCCTCAAACTGCTAAACATGGAGCTTCCATACGACCCAGCAATACCACTTTTGGGAATCTACCCAAAGGACACAAAAACACTAATCCAAAAGGATGCATGCACCTGTATGTTCATTGCGGCACTGTTCACAATAGCAAAGGTATGGAAGCAACCCAGATGTCCAAATATAGATGACTGGATCAAGAAGATGTGGTACATATACACAATGGAATAGTATTCAGCATTCTGAGAGCTATTTTGTTCATGTGTATTCTTTAGCTTGGGAGAGAAAGCTGTCGAGTTGTGAGATGGAGCTTAAAGATAAAGAAAACGTGGGGAAAATATGCTGATATCTCAAAATATGAAGGACTGAAGAAGCTATGGCTATAGGAAGGAGTCTGGAGCTCTAGTAGCTCCAGAGGATAAATGGGAAGCATATATGAGTGAAATAAACAGTAAATAAGGCACTAGAGAATGGAAACCTGCAGAACACCCATCTAAAAGGTGTAAGCTTATTCAGCTTCAGTCATTTAGCATTTTATGTAAAAATATAAAAGTAATGCTAAGTGTGGCCGGTAATTTAGATTTTCATATGAAAATTTTGGTTGCGAAATGCCTATAGCTACTTAATTTTATAAACAAAATAAAGGATGTAAAAAATAAACCAACAAACTTAATAGTGACCAAAGAATCTATTTCTGAATCTCATATGGTTCCCTGGCTACAGATATGAACATGTACTTAAAGAGTCATTTATAGGGAACACAAAGGGAGCTCCCCCCCAAACCTGTACTGGGCTAAGCAGGTTACCCAAGATTTTTCCTTTCCCAGTATCCTTTTTCCTCTGCATCTCCAGAATTATAGTGGGACCAGGAAATGGAAATCAACATATGTTCTTTCACATAAACTTCACAGCAACTCAGTGAGTTAGGTATTATTATGCCTTCAGGCATTGATGAAACTAGAGACAAAATGCAAACAACTGTGCAAGAGGATACGAAAATAACTATACACCGGTGAGCAGAGGAAATATACAGGAAAGAAACAATCAGTGTATAATGAGGTTAATTACTTCTCCAAGGTGAGAAGCTTACCAGAAGACCTTCAAAGAAAGTGACTAGCATTGGTAAATTTAGGGTTTGCCTCAGGTTACATGTCTGTAAAAGAACCAGAATTAGTTTAAATATATGTTAACATCAGCATTAAAATTCTTAACAGAAGAATTTAATTGAAAATATGCAGTATTTCTCAAAATATATATGTATTTCAAATAAACTCTTTGATTAATCCAGAAACTGAGAATGGAGCAAATTGGTTCTGACTGGCTGTACCAGTTTAAACCAGAGTAAATTTACTCTGAATGGCTGAAAGTGGTTTAAATCAGTTCACACTAGGTCTTACCAGATCAAAGGTTCAAACCAGCTCTGGCTGGCTCAAACTGGTTTTGACTGGCTCAAACCTGTTCTGACTGGCTGAAGCCATTTTAAAATGCAATAAAGTGTTTCTGACTGGCTGAAACTGTATCAAACAAGAACAAACCTGCTCTGAATGGCTGAGACCAGTTTAAAAAGGATAAAACTGGTTCTGACTGGATTACTCTGGTTCTGACTGGCTGAAACTAGTCCAAACAGATTCTGACAGGCTGAAAATGACTCTAAACTGTTCTGAAAGGCTGAAAGCATTTTAAACTGGAATAAACTGGTGCCAACTGGCTTAAACCATCTTAAATTGGAATTAACCTGTTGACTAGCTGAAACCAGTTTCAACTGACTGAAACTAGTTGAAACCAGCTTTCACTGGCTGGAACAGGTTCAAACCAGATCACACCAGTTGGAACTGGTTTAAACCAGATCAAACTGCTTCAAAATGTTTTCAACTGACAAGTTGAAACAGGCTATTTCACACTGACTAAAACAGGCTTAACCTGAAACATACTGCTCTGACTAGCTAAAAACATTTTGAACCAGATCAAACCAGTTCTGAGAGGATGAAACTGGTTAATATCAGTCCTGACTGCCTGAAACTGGCTTAAGCTGGAAGAAACTGGTTCTGAACAACCGAAGCCAGTTCTAGTTGGCTTGAACTGGTTTACACTTGAAATAAAAAAAAATGTTCTGACTGAATTTTAAAGAATTGTAGAACTTAAAAGTGTGACTTTTTAGTTTGCAAGTATAGTGTATTTGACTTTTGTGTCATGCCTAACTCCAAGGATCTGCAGAGGTTTTCATGAAAATAAGCCAGAAATCTAGTTTTCTTACAAAATTGAAGTGGCCAGCATCCTCCTTTTAGAAAACAGGTGCCTATCATTTCTATTTGCTCCTTTCTAAGTTTTTATCCCCAGGTGAGATTTGATTTAATCCCCTCACCCCTCAGTCTCATAATCAGGGATGTGCATAATACAGATTAAGCATTATTGTCCCTGAGAAAATGAACCAGAGAGAGATCAACATACAATGCATCAATTCCCCAGGCATTCAGCAGAAAATGAACATGTATTGACCAATGAGTGGAATAATAGCTTTGTTGACAATGTCAGTGGAGGTGTTCAATCTCCAGGCAGAGGGGGTGGAGAAACAAAGAGAGGGAGGCAAAGAACAGCCTCTCTCTGCTCTCCTCACTGCTCTACCAGTTCTTCCAACACATGGATGGGCAATTTCTAGCAGATTGTCATCTTATTTCGAAAGTTAGACCTTGGTAGTTCACTTTCTTTGAAAACTTCAGGCACAATTCAAAAAATTTAAAATATGGATGTTTAATAATGCAGAAGTGGACATAAGGCAAGGAAAATTACAAACTGCAAAACACTAGTGCATCAGGAGGTAGATGGAAGGTGATTATATACTGCAGAAACTATATCTGAACAGAAGGCCTTCATGAACCCTCTCTGTTCATGGGATGGTATTGATATTGTTTTGGGATGTTAAGGGAATTCTCTGCAGATCAGTCACACCAGGCAACAGTCTGCAGGCAACATGGCCTCAGCTTACCTTTTTGTTTGCTAGCTGTTGTATTTACATGAATCAATGAGACCCCAAATATGGGGTATATGTGGTGTTATGGATCAGCATCACCACATACAAATGCATTTCTATTATGGGAAGACCATTTTTATATGAACCTTACACATTCAAAAAAGGTAATAATATTGATATTTTGTGTAATGGTACAAGGAAGGTAAGATATGTTATGCACAGCTCAGCTATGGGGTGAATTCAGAAATTGAAATTGAAGTCCTCCACACTGTCAGAGCCAGCGAACCAGGTGAATACTGGAATATTGTCTCCAGGTTATCTTGTAGCAAATTATAATGGAATGTGTCATAATTATTGTTGTTTCTACAATATACATGCATGCACATATATACACACATACACATACCTACATATTTCCATATGTAAAACTAGATATGTAAAAAACTAGATATGTTCTTTGTATACTGCAGAAGAGCTGCTCGTTGCAAACAATGGGGTCTGTGCAGTGAGCATGATTCAAAAAGAAGTGGAGAGTTGTGTAGATTAGCATATTACTTGTACAATGTTTGCAGTTACTGAAAGTGGGTTTTAAAAGGCAACAATTCTTTAGCTAAAGATAGCTGAGTAGAATCGAAAGCTTACTTACCAGTTGTGGGGTAATTTTCAGTGAAGCACACATTATGGGTTGGGGAGATGTGTGTGTGTCATGGAAGGATAGATAACTTGTGGATTTCCCCTATAGTGTTCCTCTTAAGTATGTACAACAAGGAGTTTGTTAGTTGTTAAGTACACATAGTCAGTTACCACAATGACTTGGCAGAGAGGTGAGTCAGATGAGCACATAACTCTGTGGATAGAGTAAATATTGGAGTAACGTAGCAAGAGGGACAGAGACACAGCCAAACTATTGAACCAAACTGTCTGTGGCATGGAAGGAGGAGTTAATGCATCCTAAAAGAATTTCTCCAGGTCAAGGAAGAGGAGGAAAATAAAAGGTGAGTTGGAATGACACAATGACACAGTCTATTCTCCACCAGAGAATGGGCGATTGACATTGCCAAAAGCCCTATTGTGTCCAGACACACTCTGTTATTACCGTTCTGCTATCAAAGCCAACATAGCAATTCTGAACACTTTATGCTGCATCCTGATTTGCCCTGTGGGGTGTAAGCTGCTGATATCTAGTCATTTTAAGACCGTGAAAAAACAAAACAATTGCATTTGCTACCTGGGAGATGGAAGGCATCGCATACTAGCTCTGTTACCTTCTGACGCTCTCTTCAGCAGTGTATCAATGTAGCTGGAAGTAATTGAACCAGAATTTCAATGTAAAATAAACCCCCTGCAATCTTTAATACCAATAGGCCTTTATCAAAGGAAATAAAAGCAAGAATGAGGTAAACAGAACATCAGGGAAATTGGCTTCACCATTCAGGTCTGGAAATGCTGAGGAGAAATGAACAGTCTTCCATCCAGGATTGGGGCAGGATTTGAGAAAACAAGTAGTGTATATGAATTGAGGTTGTATTCTTTACTAGCTCTTACCCTCTGTGGAAATCATCTGGCACATTTTCATCATTTCCTTTTATTGAGTTTTATAAAATAAATGATTTGAGAGCAACAGTCCATTACAATCCACCAAATGAGTATAATTCAGAGAAACAGAGTGCCTGGTTGCTACAGGTAATAGTGGCTAAACGCCGCCTTTGTATTTTATACACCCATAATGGATTACCTTTTAAATGCCAGAGAGTTGCGTTGTTGTTTTTCTTTTATTGATTCCCGTGGCTGTACAGAAACATTACAGAAATCAAGTTTGAGGTGCTATAAGGCAACAAGGTGTCGTAGGCTAATGGGGACAGTCTGTTTGAAGGAGACAGCATAGTCCCAAGAGCCAGTAAAACATATGTAGTATTTCACCTACACGTGGCAGAACAGGAAGATCACCTCATAAGCATCAAACTGCACCAACTACTACAGACTTGCTTGTTCACAGGGATGGGTGTATTGAGTTCAACCACACAACTCTGATTTTGAGTCTCTGATTTTGAGTCTTCCTTACTTCCTTCTATTTTTTCTAGCCTTCTTTTCTTCTGTCCTTTCCCCTGCTTTTTCAGTCTTTCCTGACTTTGTTCTATGTTTCCTAACTATATCCCTACCTCCCTGTCCCTGTCATTCTCTCTTCTTATCTATTGTGCAGATATTAGGTACACAGTGTACCATAAAATTCTCACATATTCTCTGTAGTTGAAGACCTTGCCAACTAATGGTAACATGATTAAGAAGGAAGGATGAAATGTTCAGTGAACTCTGTAAACAATCCTTTCTGTTGGGGATTGGGGAGACTCTGGTGAAATACCACACAAGTCAGAATTTTGCATGTCGGCACCATTTATTGATTTATAATCCATCAGTATAATATGATGCCTACTCACCTTTTCTATCATCCTAACATAGTCATGGATTTTCATGGGCTGATCATAGTCCTAGAACAATTTGTACATATGATGAAAAACAGACCTCAACATCCTTATGAATTCTGAGGTAGAAGAAAAAGTCTGCATAAAAAATGAAAACCCCTTTATGTGTTTTGTATTGTTGTCATCATAAATTATTACAAATTCAGTAATTAAAACAACAAATTCGTTATCTTACTATTGTGGATGTCAAGAGTCTGAAATGTGTCTTAGAGCTTAGGGATCATGAGACTGCATTCCTATTTTGGAGGCTCTAGAGCAGAATCCTTTTCATTGTCTGCTTAGCTTCTAGAGACTTTCCACATTCCTGGCTAAAGGTTGTCTTGTACCTTCAGGTCCAACAATTGCATCATTGAGCCTCTGCTCCTGTGCTCACCTCACCTTGTCTGCCTCTCCACCCTCTCTCTTTCACTGAACAGGACATAACTTCTTTGGGTGCTCTTGGATGACTCAAAATAATCTCCCTTTCTCAAGGTCTTTAACTTAGTCACATTTCAACATCCCATTTTCCATGAATGGTCATGAATTCACAGGTTCTGTGGTTTAGGAAGTGCATAACTCCGCGGATTGTCATTCTGTCACAACCCATATTGCATTTCCCTGTTTCTGAACCATTCACCTCTTTCAATTAGTTTCTTCCCCCGATGCTCTCTACCTTTTACTAACTTTCATTTCTATTCATCTCTCATAAGTCACATGAAGAATGATTATGAATATCTGTATGAATCAACCAACTCCAAGAAACAATATTTCCCCCAATATAAAACAAATATGGAAGGACAATTTTGACAATTTTTTAATTTCTTATTGACTCTCATGGCTTCATGTTTCCGAATATTAAAATAATTTAAAGAGTGTTAATTTGGTATCAAGAAGACTCCTGTAGTTTTGATTTTCATTACTCTGACTTTTAGGAAAGTAACTGAAATGCTTTGAGCTTCAATTTCTCATCAGTAAAGTGAAGAAAATACTAACTATCCCCTCTACTTTATATACAACCTATTTTTATTATTGATGTCTAAGTCAATTTGGGTTGCTATAACAAAAATCCTATAGACTGGATTAACAGCACACATTTATTTCTCACTGTTCTAGAGGCTGGGAAGTCCAAGGTCAGGAGATCAACAGTTTCAGTATCTATTGAATTTGCTTTCTGGTTCTTCTTGCTGTAACCTCAGTTGGTGGAAAGAAAATGAGAACACTTTATAAGGTCTGATCGCAATAACCAAGGGTGCAGCCTCGTGACCTAATCACCTCCCAGAGGCCCGACCTTCAGCTGCGGAAAAGGGTTTAACATGGAAATTGAGTCTATGGCATCTGGGCTCTTAGTCTCTTATTCAGTAAATATATGTGTGGCAGATGCTTTAGTAGAACAGAGATGAGTGAATATTTTCATAAAGAGGAGTGGATGACAGACAGGTTCAGCAAAGATTTCATGAAAGAACAGAGTAGTAAAAAGCACTGTGAGTGTCATAGGCCCAACAAGACTGGAATAGAGAACAGATGTTTTTAGATTCAAATAAAATGGTGTAGATGTGGTGATTTCAAACTACAAAGCACAATTTGGATACTTTTATTTTCTTTTAATGAAGGAATTTATAACTCTCTAATAGCATTCTCTTTTTATGAAAGAATAACTACAAAAAAAAATGAGAATACCAAAAGAAGCAAGGGAGGAAAAAAATAATAGGCAGTTGAACATTTTGAAATCACTGCTAATGATGCTACATATTTTGTCAAATTCTCTGCTCTGCATATATCCTATAACCCATGAAGCACACTTGAATACTGCATTTCCCTTTCAATAATTTAGAGTGAATTTTTTCCCTTTAAATATTATTTAGGAATGTTATTTTAACGATGGCATAATATTCTGTCACGAATGTACAGTGATTTTAGCCATTCTGGTATTTTTAACCTTATTTCTACTTTTATTGTTATTAGTTTAAAAAGGTTTCCAATACACTTAAATGTAGATTTTTATCCAGTTCTGTAATATTTAATGGTTGTAGTCATAAAGGATCTTAAAAGATTCAAAACAAATGAACATTTAAAGAAAATTTTCCCCACATGGTTGTGCAGTGTAGTATGAGGAATGCCCTTTCACTTTTTTTTCCAGCATTTATTATTATTTTAAAGATTTGCCTTTTTGACAGTTACAAATGTTATCTAATTAGTATGATTTGCAATTCTCATATCAGTAGTGAAGTTGAACTTTCTTCTTATGCTTATTACTGACATTTATTTTTGCTCCACAATCTCAGTTCTTGATTTTAGGGAAAAATCCTATTTTGGTGAAGGCAAAGAATCAGGGAGAACATCTCTTTCTTTTACTCCTCTCCTTATTCATATCCTGAACAACCCACCTCACTTATTTTTCCTGTATACTTTATTTTCAAGAGGAGAATGAAAAAAAGGAGAGGAATTAAAGAGAAAGGGAAAGTCCTTGAAAGGATGGAAGAGAGAAAATAAAAATTAAGAGCAAAGAAGAAATTGTATAAACGAATGTCAGAGGCAGGACCTCCCTGGTGGTGCAAGCGGTTATGTCTCAGCACTATGAAATTATCAGCAGCTACTGCAGCATTTCTCCGGGCAGGGAGAAAACCCACATGGCACAACAGACCTCTCTGTGGCACAGCAGTCTTGCCCACTGCTCCCCTCAGCAGTTTATTTCAGTAGAGCTGCCTCTTTGGCTCCCCGCTCCGTCTCTGGTAAATCCTCTCATCCTCCCACACCTCTGGCCTACACTCCAGCTCTTGTATGCATAAATAAATAGATATTTAAGAATAAAAAAGGATGCCAAATGGAGGTTCTCACAGGTGATTTCTCTACCATCTACCCAAATCACCCCCCCCACACACAGCTAGACTGAAAGAACGACACTGAAGTGTTGGCTTTCCTGTTCCGTCTAACTCCATTCATTACAACTACCTGAAGTTGGAAGATTTCTGACATATTTTCAAGAGGCTCTTACATCAAAGATTGGTGAATTGTTTCCATTCTCCACATAGCCAAATTCTCTATTACAAAGATGCCCAGAAATGAATTAGTAATAAAAGGTATCAAACTGTCTCTGGTTAAAACACATTCAAAGAGTTAAACAAAAACTGAATCAGTGCAGCACAGAAAGTGCCCCCCCCCCACAAAATACAGCTTACTCATTATTTTTAGATCACTTAATTTAAAGGACACTTAAATTTCATCTTGTCCAACCTGTTCATTATGAAGACCAGCAAACCAAGAAAGATGCTAAGACACATAGTAAGTAAATGAGTAAGTAAAATTCATCCCAGTCTAGCACATTTTCTCCAATACCATGCTGCCTCTGACTCTAGGTAAATATATAATTAATCCATTTAATGTCACAGAGTCCATTTAATGTCCATCACAATTAAATAATTTATTCAGATAATAAGAGCAATTATGTGTTAGATATTAGTAATATAGCCAAGAAATACACACACACATAAATGCAATTGCTACCTATATACAGGTTATGATAAGGAATATTGATGCTATTAATATGTACTTGTAGGAATGCCAGCACAGTAATATTTTAATCTGTAGGATATTCACAACACACTATTACAAAGATATCTTGTAATAACTTAAAAATAACCTTAAAAACAGAGGGCTTCATATTTAATATACAAATGATGCAATTTCTAATAATTTGGTTTGAAAATGTTTTTCAAGTAACAGGTTATTTTGTCAGCAGGAATCAATTTTGTTAAAATGGATTTAAAATTCAGAATATTATCCAATGTATTCTACTGGCTGCCCACCATGTTATTCTTTGAGCAGTCATTTTTCCCATGTGAGGCTAACAGGAGGAGGGCTTGTTGAGTGTCCAATTTTTTTTCAAGATTTATTTATTTATACATACAAGCTGGGGTACAGGTCAGAGGCGTGGGGCTGCGAGAGGGTCCACCAGAGACAGAGTGGGGAGCAGAACAGGCAGATCAGAAATACACTGCTGAGGGGAGCAGCGGGCGAGGCAGGAGAGGTCTGCCGCACCATGTGGGATTCTCCCCAGCTGGGCGTGGAACTCGCATCGCGTGCTGCTGACAGCTCCACAGCACAGTGCTCAACCACTGTGCCACCAGGGAGGCCCGAGTGTCCAATATTTTAGAAATGATTGAATGTTGGGGCCTCCCTAGTGGCTCAAGGGATTAAGTCTCAGCACTATGAACTTTTCAGCAGCCACTACAGCATGAGTTTGATCCCCTGCCAGGGAGCTGACCCACATGGCCCAGCAGACTTCTCCTATCTTGCCCACTGCTCCTCTCAGCAGTATATTTCAGTAGATCTGCCTATTCTTCTCCCCACTCTGTCTCTGGTGAACTCTCACCCCTCTCACCTCTGGCTTACACCCCAGTTCTTGTTTGCATAAATAAATAAATATTTAAAAAAAGAGAAATGATTGAATGTCTTAGACAACGGAAGATCACTTAACTTAAACTTATAGCTTGTGTCTAACTCCCAACAGATTAATCCTCAAGCAATCTGTGCAGCCATCCTCTGTCCTGTCAAATCATTTTGTTTAAATGTGAGACATTCTTTGGATATTTTATGGTTGAGAAAACATCCATTATAAAAACACACATTGTTTTTTATTGTTCTTTTCCTTTTGTAGTAAGTTCTGCTTACCTTTGTACATGCATATAATATGTGAAACAAGATTGTTTGCAAAGGTGAAAATACCATGTAGCATAAATTACAGAAATGTCAAAAATCGTCTTACCATTGACATTAATAAGTTAAATTTATGCAACAATCTTAAGTTTGCAATGTATTTTCATATTCTTAACTCATGCAATTATCACACTAACTCTACGAGCTTGAAGATATTAGCCCTACTGTAGGGAGACTATAAGGTGGTCCAGAGAGATTAATTCACTTCCCCAATATTAAAAAAAGCTAACAAATAACACAATTACTGTTTAAACAGTCTTAGGAGTCCAATTTGAGTGTGCTTTCCACCAAAACAAGGTTCTATGGACCAGGTTCATTTGAGTAACATTTACATCTCTTAATTTGATAACCCCTTACACAAGCACAGCTTCAGAAATTTAGAAAAAACACAGAATAAACAAATAAAAGAAATACTATTTTTGCTCACCATCCATTTGAAAGTGTGAATATATCAATGGCAAATTCGAGTCACTGACATTACTCTGCCCAACTTTTTCTCTATCCAAGAACCTTGAGAACACTTACTTCCACTCTTCAACAAAAGGTCTGCCATATTGTTTTTTATCTTCTATATTATGAATGTTTCACTATATGATCAAGAAAATATAAATCATGTGGCTTCACCTCCCTGTAAAAGTGTCTAATTAAGATTAAACTTGTCCCTGTGGTAAATGTAAAATGATTTAATTATAATCAAAATGATCTCAATTGAATAGCTTCTATTTCAAAGAGTCACTCTCCCAGTGCTAAGAAGCTCATTAAATTCAATTTGCAGTAATGTACTGCCGTCATGTTTCCTTTCTGAACCACAGTATTATATTAAAGTTCTTTGATTATTTCCCTGTAGGGCAGCATTAATGTGACACACCATGTAAAAGAAAAGCTTAAAAGAGACTCAAAGATGCACTACCTTTTTATTTTCTCGATAGATGTTAATGTTGAACAGCATGAAAAACATGCCATAGTTTTTTCAGCCTGCCCAATGAAGGAGAAAAAAATAGTGAAAACATCATTTTGTTGTATTTCCACAAAGTCTAGAATCTGTATTTATATGATGACAAACATATGGGGATTTTCATGATACATTTTGGTGTGTGGATTTTTTTATGTTATGTAGGCTTTTGTTTCTCATGTATATCTGGATATTAAGGTTATATTGTACTCTTCTAGAAAGTCCACTCTCCTGGAAATGTGGAATTGTTGTTTTCAATATGAAAAATTATCTTCAATCTAAAATTATTCAGGATTACAAAGCAGGTATAAAAGAGTTACTCTGTTTAATCATTTTTTTATTTATCAGAATCAAATGGATATTTAAAAAATCATTTTTCTTTTTAAACATGAAAATTGTTTCTGGTTCATCTCTTCACAAAAATGCATACTAAATGATTTGAGTTTCTGAGGTAACTAATCCACAACAAGAAATAGAAATTACTTAAGGATAATAGTAAACTGGCTATATTATACACACAGTTATAATAACTGATAAAAATAATACACCTGAATCATTTAAAGTGTGTTTTCTATTTCAGCAGTCACACCTAAAATTATGAAACTCTGCCACATCTGTTTTAAATGCCACATCATTAAAAATGTGTTATAGAAAGAAATAATATTTTGCAGATTGGAACTTTAAAAGCTTTTGAGATTCATATATACATTTATCATGGTTGCCATTTAATTATGTCAATGGGGCCTCCCTGGTGGCACAGGGGTTAAAGTTTCAGTGCTATCAAGCTATCAAGGCACCCCCAGACAGCGAACTAACCCACATGGAACAGCAGACCTCTCCTGTCTCAACCATTGCTCCCCTCAGCAGTGTATTTCAGTGGATCTCCCTGTTTTGCTCCTGTCTCTGGTGAATCCATTCTCTTACATACATCCCCACCCCTGCACCTCTGGCCTACACCCCAGTTCTTCCATGCATAAATAAATTTTAAAAATTTTATTATTTCAATGACTCCATCAAAAAAGGGTGTCAAGATAAAGATAAAATGTAAAATAAACAAATAAGAAGCTTCTATCCAGCACTGACAAAATAGTCTTGTTTGGTTAGATCCCAATGAGTCAATTAATTCAAGTAAATAATCAATACAGATTTCTGTATGAAGAATAATCTTTCTTTTTTTAATATAATATTTATTTTTGTTATTCGTATCTTTTACATTATTATGTATTCCCCATAAGTTACAGGTGGTGGTAACTTATAAGAATAATCTTTCTTAACAAACTTGAAACACATCTTAAATTCTGAAGACAGTTTTCCTACCTTTCTTTCCTTCCTTCTTTGCTTCCTCCTTTATATTTTTCTATTCTTTCTTTTACTCATTCCTTGCTTTGTCAATGTTTGCTTTAATTATGTAAGTCATGGGGAAAAAAAAAACCAAAACACTGTCTACAGAATGAGACCAACTCATGACTAGACAGTGAGCACAACTGTGGCTATTTTTCAAGGTCATTATCCACAAATTTAGTCTTGATCAAGGTGAGTGGCAAAAATACAATCTTGCTGCTAAGTTAACTTGCACTTCTTTGATTATTAGTGAAGCTGACCACTTTTATTAACATCCCAGATATATTTGTTGCTTTTTGTTTGCATTTTATTTTTGTTACTTCCCTGTTGGCATCTTTTGTTCAGTGGGAACATCACTTTTCTCATTAGCAATTCAGCCCTCACTTTCTAATAAAACTATTAAACCTATCATACATATATGTAGATAGATAGATAAAATGAATATTTTCTCCACATTGTCAGTGAACTACATTCTGATAAGTAGTATATTTTTTCATTCTAAATATTCTCAACTCTAGTATATTTAATTAGTCTCAACATAGTTTAAGCTTTTAGAGGGTAGAAGTTGGCCTTATTCCATTTTAGAATGCAAATATAGTTTAACATAGGGCAGAATAGGTAGTAGGCAGAGGGAACATGGTGAAGTAAATTACCGTAATTTTTATTAACGTTTTTAACTTATATTTTTTTATTTTCTTACATCCTGTTCTCCCCCCAGATGTGGCCCCTGTAGTTTCCCCACACCACAGCATCTTATGTGAGCATCACCATAGTCCATTGTGCTTTTCTCTCCCCTCTTTTGACCCTCTCCCCCCCACTCCTGCTGCTTCTTTCAAATATTTGGTCAAGTTTTGTCTATGCAAGTTTTGTCTTTTTTCTGACCTTTGTTCACTTTTCCTATATTCCACCTGTAAGTGAAGCCATTCAATAGTTTTCTTTTTCCTCCTGACTTACTTGACATGACTGTCCTTCCACCCCAATTTCCCAAGAAACAATTTAGAACTGGGTACCTCTATTCCTTATTACTTAGCAGTTAATAGTATAGTCACATCATTAAACACACTCAGTTATTGATTGACTTTTATTTTTTGTATGCATTTACATAATGCAGACTCCATTAGCTCAACCTGCATAATTACATTCATTAAGGACCTCCTAATCACTGCAAACTTCTGATTATATGTGCATATGTGCACACATACTTTCATTTTACTTCTACACTCCCATCCTTGTTATTTTGCAGTATTCCACAACAGATTCTAGTGTGCTTTCAAGAGTCCAAGCCATTTAATAAAATAGACATTTCTAACACAACTATATGTAATAATGAATGACACATTACACTCTCACTATATATATATATTTTTTAATATTTATTTATTTATGTATACAAGAACTGGGGTTTAGGCCAGAGGTTCCAGGGGTGATAGGATTCACCAGAGGCAAAGTGGGGAGCATAACAGGCAGATTGACTGAAGTATACTGCTGAGGGGAGCAGCAGGCAAGACAGGAGAGGTCTACTGTGCCATGTGGGTCAGCTCCCTAGCTGAGGATCGAACTGATGCTGCAATGTGTGTGGATAGCTTCATAGTGTGGATATTTAACCCCTTGCACCACCAGGGAGGGCCATCTCTATATAACTTTTTATGTGTAATTTTATTTTTACTCTTCACAGCTATTTTCATTCAGCAGGTAAAGAAATTAAATGACAGGGCAATAAAGTGATGTATTCAAGGACACCAAGTTAGCAAGTCACAGAACTGGGCTCTGAATCAGAGCTCTAGAATTCATGAATTTTCTCCGTTAGCTCTTATATGTACTGAAAAGATAGAGGCAGAGAGAGAGGTAGATACAGCTTTCTCATATAAAAAGCAGAGATAATTGACACACAGTGGAACTGTGAAAATTAAGCAAATTAATATATGTAAATGCTTTTCATTTTCTGTCACATCAGCAAGAACTTTTCTGTGATTATTGGTTGTTATCTTTATCATTTTAAGATCATAGACATAACTATTATTTTGGTTTATATACTTATTACTTTTCCTCAGCTTTAACATCCCTGTCTCTTTCTTGGGGCAATGTCCCTTTTAATGTCCGACTACAGGTATTTCCTCAGGTGGAAAATGCACAACCAGCTATAGGTTGTTGTTGTTTAATTACACAGCTTTTGTCAACCACCTTAGGCACACTCACGTCTCGAAACACTATCACCACCAAAACTATTTACCAACTTGGATCTTTAACCTGTTCCTGCACTAAGTAGTTTTCTAAATGTACCCCATATCTATAGCTGCTTATTAGATATTTGCATTTTGACATCCTTTGTGTGAAAGTTAATTAACCTTGGACATATTGTCTTTGGACTCTCTGTGGAAAGAATGCACAAATCTGTATTTTAAAACATTATGAGATTGAATGGGTTGCACATCAGAAAATTCTAGTCCAAATATTGAGTATCCAAAGCTTGGATTCAATAGCTTCATATAAAATAAATAAATCTGAATAAATTGAAGAAATAGAGAAATTAGAGATGGAAATGGCTCATTTAGAGGTTTTCCAATAGTGGGAAATTTTGTACCCCAGGGGACATTTGGCATTGTCTGGGACATTTTGGGTTGTCACAGCTTGGGAGTACTTCTGGTACGTAGAGGCCAGTAAAGCTATTTAATGCCCTGCAACACACAAGAAAAGAACTACAGAAAAATATTATCTGGCCCCAAATGTGATGGCATCAAGATTGTGAAACTTGGTCTAAATTTAATTGAACAATTCAGATTCAAAGAAGTGATCAAGTAACTGGCCAATCTCTTTATATGTACACATTTTTTTTTTTTCTCAAAAAAAGGCCAAATACAATGTATTCAACTCTACTATTTTTTGTGTAGAGAAATACTACTCCTCTGTCAAGGAAAAATATGATTAATGAAATGATATTTTCTTAACCTGTTAATTAATATTAAACTATAAAAAATAGTTAAAAAAGTAAGGGGGAAGAAGAGAAATGAGTAAAGAGTGGTCATAGCAGAAATAAAATTTACAGACAATAGGGGGTAAGAAAGGAGAAGGAAGAAAAAGGGGAGTTTCACTTTGGAATTGGGATGCTTTATAGGATTACAAATTTTGAGAGTGAATGAGATAATCAAATCATTTCATTAATATCTTAATGCATGCACTTTAAGCCAAACTTCACATTGAAAATCCAAACAAGGCAAAAATAATCACTACCTAGTTTATGATGACTTAAAATGGGTGTTTCATTCAAGTGTAGAGATGAGTCTAAATTAAGCAGTGATTGGTAGCAGTAATAATCAGAACCCAAATTAGATTAATCAGATTCCTGTAATAATCAGAACCCTACTTAATCTCTGATGCTGATAATTTCTTTTTCTCTAATTTGGCTATATTTTTATTGACATTGTGTGATTTAACAACTAATCTCATCATTTTAATAAAGATCTTGAGCCTTTAAAGAATGAATGTATAGAAAATTTATCTGATATTCAAATTCTCATTCATATATTTTATTTGACAATTTTTTAAAAAGATTTATTTATTTATGCATACAAGCTGGGGTACAGGCCAGAGGTGTGGGGCAGGGAGAGGGTTCACCAGAGACAGAGCAGGGAGCACAACAGGCAGATCAACCAAAGTACACTGCTGATGGGAGCAGCAGGCGAGGCAGGTGAGGTCCCCTGAGCCATGTGGGAATCTCCCTGACCAGGTGTGCAACTCTCTTCACTGCTGCCGACAGCTCCACAGCACAGCGCCTAACTGCTGCACCAGCAGAGAGGCCCTTATTTGAGAATTTTAATGAAGGTTTACAAAAGCAAAACCTACCCTATAAGGTAAATCTCCTCATTCAACTCATAACCTCTTAGGCACGTCCACCACATCAATCCATCTAGTCATTTAGGTAATCACATTGTGCAACTCTAGGAATCCTAAAGTGTCAACTCCAACCAGGCTGGGTTTTGGTCTAATTCTTTAGGTAATTCTGCAAATAAACTATAGTAGTTATAGAGTAAATGGTAAAGACTCTGAAGACAGACTCTAATGGTTTATGATTGCATAATCTTGGACAACAATAAATAAAGTAATATATGCTTAGACTGGTGCCTAATACAATGTAATTACTCAATGTTACCTATTATCATTATTTGGGAGGTTTACAGGATTCAAAGCTCAGTCTCTGCCTTGCCTTGTAGACAGAGATGGGAAGTTTTGAGCAGATGAAGGGAAGAAGAAGAGTTAGCCAAATCATCCTGGGCAGACAAAGAACCAAATGATTGTTATTGAAAAAGGACCACAAAGGACACCAGTGGCCATTAAAGGCTGATGTTAAGTCTAAAAATGCAGGACTCGTCACAGTCTGACACTTAACAGACAGCAGCCGGCACAGATCTGTTCTAATCTTAGAAAACCCACAAGTTCAGAGAATAAAAGTGCTTCAAACTTCCCTTGCTGGGAAGATACTCTCATTTTGTCCCATTTCTCTAACAGGGTAATCAATAAATCTGCCTCTTCTACTTTCCATCCTGTCTCTGGTGAATCTTCCACTCCCTGGAGACCCTGGCATTCCTTCAGGACTCTTTGATTTCCCTTATACAGCAATTTTCATTTTTATTATTTATATTTATCTGCAATTTTCTCCAGGGAACTATGCTATTTTAAGAGGTGGAACACATCTAACTCATTCTGTGCACACACACGCATTATAGATAGTAATTCAATCATTCTATTTTAAAGACCATTAACTTCTTAAGTATATCTATAAGTCACTTATATATTTCTTCATGATAGATACTGAACAAATACTATGTCAAATATTAAATGATAAAAATCTATCTTTCAGCATCTCAGTATTTTATTAAAGTGAAAACATGCTAAAAATTAAATTCCAAATATTTAATATGATTATTAAGTTGTATAGGAGATCAGAAGAATATTAATAGGTCTACATAAAGGAATAATTAAGTGCTTTTACACACCCATGTAAGTTGTATTTAAATTAATCTTCATAACAATTCATTTTGATAAGATCCATAATAGTGTTTTCCTGAAGAGAAAGTCAAGATAAAGTAACTTGCCCCAGGAGTTACAATTATTTAATAGACATTGTCTGAAAAAGTATGATCAAATGTTTGAACCTCAGGTTTATTTAACAGAAAAGTCTATGACCTTAATTAAAAAAAAATAAAGATTTTTATTTCTTTTTGGTTAGAAGAACTGGTGTAGAGGCCAGAGGTGGGGAGGGGTAAGAGGATTCACCAGAGACAGAGTGGGAAGCAACAGGTGGATCTACTGAAATGCACTGCTGAGGGGAGCAGCAGGCAAGACAGGAAAGGTCTGCTGTGCCATGTGTGGGTCAGTTCCCTGGCCGGGAATTGAAATCAAGCCACAGTGGTGACCGTGCCAAGACTTAAGCCCTAGGCTGCCAGGGAGGCCCTAGGACCTTCATTTTTGTTTACTTAAACCCTAAATAGGGGCTATCACATCTTCCAGAGTTACTGATCAACTTTTGATATTGCAAAGCATGTTGAAAACTGTAAACTGATTAATAATGTGTTTTATAGTACAGAGACTTTTATAGAGACAGCACTTACAGTACTTATGAGGAATAGGTGGAAGTTTTGGAAATACAAGATGAGGTTTAATTCACATGTTACCTTATGAACATAAAAGGGAATGCACTCCTGGACTTTTTACTTTTGAATTAGTTTGGTTGACATTATATAGCTATGATCCAAGTGAAGAGCCAGGATAATCTATGAATGTGAAAGAAAATACAACTTGTAGATACAATTTTTTAAAAAGATTTTATCATGGACAAAAAATTGCAAATGTTCTCCCCTTTGAGGAATATCATGAAAGAAAAAACTGGGCTTAATGTTTTTTTTTTTTAATTTATCAGTTGTAAATATATATGCATATCCTAATGAGAAGCCTAAGATAAAATAACCAATTAATCACATTAGGAGATCCTTGCCCTTTGCATTTCCTTGCTCCTGGGAACTTAAATTCCAAATTTTAATGTTGCATTAACATTTGCAATGAAAGTTAAAACCCTAAACTAAAATGCAAACTTCCTTGCAGAGTAAAGAGGTAATTGTACAAAATAACAACATCTAATAACTCAGGAGGGCTAAAGGGAAAGATAAATTGTTGCCACTTGAAATTGCAAAAGAATTTCCAAGGAGGTTTGATGAAATTACCAACTTAATTAAAGTGTGTCACAATATCAAAGACAAATGTGTGGTATCTGTCTTATTTACATACCTCTTCTGAAAAGGCATGGATCTCAAACCATTAGAAATAATTCCTCAGTTGCTAATATTATTATCTTGGACATGTTATGTTATCATATTGGCTCAAACAACATCAATTTTGTTTTTATTTAAAATACTTTATTCTCACTTAATGGATTTCACCAGTGCTCCAAAGCTAACATATTTGTGTGGTCCATATATAAGAGGGTTAAAAGATCTAAATGTTAAAACTAGGCTCTATGAGATTTTTTTTTAATTTTATTTAAACCTTTTAAAAAATTAGTTATTTTTAATTTTTTTTTTAATTTTTGCATAGAAGAACTGAGGCATAGGCCAGAGGTGCAGGGGTGACAGGATGCAATAGAGACAAAGTGGGGAGCAGAACAGGTGAGTCTACTGAAATACACTGCTGAGGGGAGCAGCAGGAAAGAGAGGAGAGGTCTGCTGCTCCATGTGGGTCAGCTCCCTGGCTGGATCGAACTCATGCTGTTACCGTGATAAGATAGTGCTGAGACTTGATCCATAGGCAACCAGGGAGGCCCAAGATATCTTTTAAAGAAGTACAAAACCTAAGTTTAGTAGCCAAATGTACAGGAATATCATAAAGAAAAAGAAATCTTGAAAAATTGGCATGATTCTTTAAGTACTACATAGCCTCAAAGCTATTATCTCTGTTAAACCAGGACTAACTCTGAACATCTTTCAGGATGCAAAATAACATTTTTTACACAAAGCCATTTCTAGAGAAAAATTTACAAATAGACAATATGTATAGGAATGTTTGATATTATCAGTATTATTCCACCTGTGAAATTAATATATTCATCTTAACCCTAATTATCTGCTAATATATTATGGGTTTATGTAGAGAAACAAAAGTCAAAAAATGCAAAGGAAGAGGCAGCCTAGCAAGAACAAAAGGTCATCTCATGACTCCCTTACAAGAGAGATCCAAGGCCTGGTGGTACACATCTGGTGGCACAAGGGGTGAAGTCTCAGCACTATGAAGGTATAGGCAGCCACTGCAGCATGAGTTTGCCCACGTGGTACAGCAGACCTCTCCTGTCTTGCCCACTGCTCCCCTCAGCAGTGATTGCAGTCAATCTGCCTGTTCTGCTCCCCACTCTGTCTCTCGTGAGTCCTCTCACCCCCCACATCTCTGGTCTATACCCCAGTTCTTGTATGCATAAATAAATAAAAAAAAAATTTTAAGAAAAGAGAAATTCTAGTTGTACCGGGAACTCACTAGAATCACATATATATATATGATACATATATATGATACATATATATACACATATACATACACACACACACACACACACATATATATATCATATACATATATATGATTCTAGTGAGTTCCCGGTACAACTAGAATTATATATATATATCACCAATATATATATATATATATATATATATATATATATATATATATATATGATATATTTAAAATTATGCTTATATATTTGAAATATATTTGAAATATATTTGAAATTATGCTTAGTGAAAAAAGAAAAATGTTCCATCCTGGAGCTCTGTTGACTTCAGGGGAACTATTCGCTCTTTCTTTTAAATTTCTGATCTAAATGAGGTGTTCATTCTAGTATGGTTGAGGGAGGAAATAATTCTTAATTATATGACTTGAAGCATTTTTACAGTGCTGCCATTTATTTGAAGGGTGAAGAGAATAAGCCCATCTTCCAGAATATTCATACTTACACAGGCACTCCCAATACTTTTATCTGGGAACACTGGCAAACTCCTCTTACTTACTCACTGGGAAATTTTGATACCTGGAAAGCTAATGAGATTTGAAGACTAATATCACAGAGTTAGAAGCCCATCTCTGCCACTTCCAAGATGCATATATTTGAACAAGTTAAAGGAATACTCTGAATATGTTTCTCCAACCTTAAAATGAGAATATTAATTCTTACTTTAAAAGGGGAAGGACTAGTTATGAGGAGTACTGCATATAACATGTCCAGAATTCTTTAAGAGAAATCACTCTATGATAGGGACTATTTTAAATACCGCAGTCTGAGTAAGATACTTGGAATATGAACTTAGTTTTCTGTTCCCTTCTTCCTTGATAAAAATATGTGTTTAAATATATCTGTGCTTTAAAATCCAAAGAATTTTTGTTTGTAATAAATGTAGAAATCAATGTGGAAAAATGAACAAAGTATTGAATATATCTCTTCACAGATAAGGGAAACGAAATAGAATGGGGAGAAATTGGGGAGGGGGACCGGTGACTATTATAGAGGGAAAGGGCCTTGGTGGTAAACCTGTGGTGGTAACATATATACACAGAGGTGTGAGCCAAAGATACACCCCTAAATCATACCGTATTATAAACCAATGTCATCTTAATAAAAATACTTTAACATAAATAGAAGTCCTATAAGAAATTGTAATGATTATGGTTTTATAAATTGCAAAAATTGAAATGGCATCAAATATAGGCAGTGGAATTTAAAAAAGAGAGAGAGAAAGGAAATGATAAACACAAAAAATTCAACTGTGGTTATCTATGTGGGGAAAGATATGAATGGGTCCCTTGGACAAGCCTTTAGGGGACTGCATGGTTGATACCAGAGAGCTTTTGGAGAATCATTATTCTTTACATCTAACATATGTTATAAATATCCTTTTATAAGTACTTGATGTTAAATAAAATAATGATAAATTTTAAAAAGAAAACCTTATGTCATCAGTTTTCTTATTGGAATTGATCATCAAGGAAGCAATTTTCCATGCCAGTAATTCTTACTGCAGGTCCTATAAAATTATTCCTCTTCACATTTGGGCCTCTGGGCAGGGGGTCATAGCAGATGTATGCTATGAGCTGAAAGGAAGCTGGATGAATGCCAAGAGCAGTGCTTATGACATTGCTCCCACTCTGGCAGAGATATTCAAGTCAGCATATAAAGAAAAGCAGTAATGCGCTATAGCCAAGAGGTCATGGATTCTTGAAAGTCTCAATACCACATTACATAGCAGTCTTAAAATCCTATTGTAAAAGCATCCCTTCTTTGCCTATCTTTCCTGACAATTTGTCAGAACCATTAACCTGTTTATTCTAAAGGGAATGATTTCCCTGTAGGTGCAGAGATCCAAAAAGGAGATTGTGGCAGCTGCTGTGATAGGACTGCTGTTTTAAGAGTTGTAGGGAAATCACCAATAGAATAAGAATGAGGATTCAGATGCTTGGCTGAACTTACCCACAGGGAGGCAGGGATTTGCCTGAGCAACTCAAACTTGAAGGTTGCTGCCAATCACACTGAAAATGAACCATCATTTTGCCCTTTATCTGCAGGGCTGACCCTTTTAGCAGCTTTGTTCTGACCCTGGAAGATTCCAGCTCATTCACAGCCTCTGTACTTTGATTACAGGCATCACCTGATCCTCTGAAGTCCTCTGTAGACTTACAAGTTTATAAATTACTTGGCCTTCATAGGAATGTGATACTCAGGAGGGACATATCCTTCTGTTAGTATTTCTGGATTATTTACCAATCATAAAAGCAGAATCATGCATTTCTGTCATGCTTCAGAATTTATAAGTATTTTCAAATGTATGGATTTTTTCAAGAAACGGAGGCTCTAAGAAGTTAGCAATTTTTAAAATCATTATACCAAATAATAATGAGAGCATGAAGTCAATCCCAAGTGTGGAAGTTCTTGCAAAGTCCCAGTTCTTCAAGTCTTTTCCAATAAATCTCTAAGACACTCAAATATATGCTTGACGAAGGGGCTTATGGATTGGGGCATTACACCTCCTTACCACTGAGTTAGTGAATACTCTTCATGTATCAGGTAGTTGAAAGTAATATTTTTGTTGTTGTTTTTAGTACAAGTTTAGGTGCCAGCCACTGTGCTATATACTTACACACAGGTTTACTGTAATCTCTTCATATTCTGATTTGATGATAGTGATGTTGGTCTTGCTGTTACTAGGTTTTGTAGAGTAGGCAATGACAGGACATACGACAAGGTAGCAGAAGAAATTTTAAATAAATTCTGTCCAAATCTAGCATCTCATTGTTATGAAAGTACCCAGCTTCCAGGTTATGTAAGATATGGAAATATGTACTTGATTACCAAAATCACTCTCTGTTTTACTGTCACAATGTGAAATGGACATTGAGAACCAAATGAAAGAGAGACATTCAGCGAGGGGTGGGGAATAGGGGCTCAGAATGGGGGATAGGGGAGCACAAGAGACTGTGGTGACGGTTCACAGGTGAATTGGTGATGGAAACCTACGGGGAATACACAATAATGTAAAAGACATAAATAATAACAACAATAAAAAATAAAAATTAAAGATAAAATAAAATATAATATTCACATATGTGAGCATGTTTGTGTGTTTTGATGTGTCTGTTATCAAATGTGCAAAGCTCAGCAACTCATATGTTCTTATTAGGCACGATTTATACATAGATCCATTTCTTCACACTTTTCTTTATCCTAATATCACAAAAGATATGGTGAATCCCTGTATAATTATTTTTGAAGAATTTCACATACATGTGAAAATTTCACATACATGTGTATGTGTTCATGGGCTAGGACAATGGTTTTCAGTCCCGGGTGATTTTATTCTCTACAGGATGCTTGGTTGGCAATTTGTAGAAAACTTGTTTTGTTGTTGGGGAGTGCTAAGTACCTTATGTGTAGAAGTCAGGGGTGCTGCTAAACATCCTAAATTCTGCAGGATAGCCTTCTACAACAAATAAAGACCCACCCCAAAATATCAATAGTGCTTAGGCTGAAAAACCCAGGTACCAGGGGTAAAGAAGCATTAGACACAAAGTCTCAGGATTTGACCATCAGTAAAAGTGCTTTGAAGAACTTGTAACCACCACTTCCTGGTTGGTCAGCTGCGGCTCCAAGGAAACTTGCTCTATACAAAGCTATAAACATTATTGAGCTTAGCTAACTATGTATCGACATTTCAAAGAGATAAGAGCTTAAGGAAATTACAAAATAGCACCCAAACAAAGCAACTGAGTAGATTAATAGTTTACTTTTGTTATTTCATTTAAAAAAACATGTTCAGAGGTCCCCCCCTGGTGGCACTATGATGCTATGGGCAGCCACTACAGCACAAGTTCGATCCCCTGCCAGGGAGATTCCCACATAGCACAGCAGACCTCTCTTGCCTCGCCTGCTGCTTCCCTCAGCAGTGTACTTCATTCGATCTGTCTGTTCTGCTTTCTGCTCTGTGTCTGGTGAATTTTCTCACCACCCCACACCTCTGGCCTACACACTAGCTTGTATGCATAAATAAATAAATCCTTAAAAAAATGTTCAGGAACTTCTGGAAAAAACTATACTATCAAGGATGTGTTGACAGTTTTTAATTAAGGAGGAGATTTCTGATATAAGATTGATGTTAGCCAACCTGGCTGCAGCCTTCCCTTACTTTCTTTATCCCTATCAGGATGAAGAAACTGGACACTGAGAAGTCGCTGGGGAGAGAAAGAAAATATTTATTTCCTATCCTCTCATTTATTTTTCTTTCCTTTCCTCTAAGCTTTGCATTAATAAAGTGTAGAAGGAAGAAGAAACCAGGACTAAAGATACTTGAATGCATCCTCCTTCCTTTATAAAACCTATAATTTTCTGAAATTTTCAGAAATGCATTACTTCTTTTCCCTTTGACTGTCTGTGTTGAAATTCACAGAAACCAACAAAAGACATCATGAAGTCTCCAGCATGAATCATTTATTTGGACAAAATAGGGAGGCTATTTAAAAAGGGCAGTAATTCTTTCTTGCTGTCAAAAGATAAAGGCTTACAATTTCCTGCTGAAATGTGTACAATACCTTGTAAATTGTGAACATGTAATCATCTTTTGAAAAAGAAGAGAAAAACACCAATTGGCAACACTTTGCCAGAGAAGTGAATGCATTACTGCAAACCATAAATATTTTTAATTCTAGTCTTGAAGAGAAGAAGATAAAGGTCAATTGTCCAATAACAGACAATAGTTAAAGTCAACTCAAAAGGTGGCTAAAGTTAGAAAAGTGACCGTAATAAAACCACTATTTTCTTAAGTAAACTTTGCTCCCATTAGATCTTGGAATCATACCTAACTACATTAATATGAGGTCCAAAACCTAAGGAGACAGAGAACGAGCAATTCACTTCCATCTGTCCTGAATATTACTGAAGGAAGCAAAACTTCTTTTGGATGGTGAAAATGCTACTACTGAAAATATACCAAGACTGGCTGCAATAATTACAGTAAACAAAATTATGTTTGTCCATGCAAACTGCCATATTTTTATATTACTCCCCATCCTCCAACAGAAAATTATAAAGGAACATTTGCAATAAGAAATTATATTTGTACATTATCATTTGGGAATCCTTATCACCCTTTAAACCATAATTATCGGTGTCAGTGGTAGCTCTGTGGATACATTGTGGTCTTTAAAAATCTTTGTCTGGAACAATGAAGATCATCCTATTCAAACTGGCTACTGAGATAATATTTAGATTGGGATGGGAATCAAATTTCTTTCTGAAAACTGTCCACCTGTCTTCCTTTAATTAAAAAATAAATAATTTTAATATGATCAATTTCTGGAATCCTAAGCTAATATTGGGAAGTGAGTGGCTGGTTCTTGGGGAATACCCAGCTGTGTCCTTTCTACACTTTGCCCTTTTTATTCTCTATTTTGATGTTGAGATTGGTACTCATCCTCACAGGACTTGCTTTCCTTTCCCCCTTCTTTCTTTTTCTGGCACTTATCCTTTCCTCTCTTTAGTTGTAGAACAGTTTTAGCCCATAATCTTATGAAATATCACACATTGCAGTGATTAAATCTAGGCTCTCTTCATTACTGCACAGTCTAATAAAAATAATTTCCATTTGGTCCTGTCAAACACAGATCAGTTCCCTTTATTTCATTCTCAGGAAAACAAGTGGAAACCTTCAGAAAGGATGGTGGTTTCCCAAAGCTAACAAGGAAATCAAAGAATGATACAAATACAACAGTTTGGGTTTGATTTCTATTGTATAGTTGTCTTACCTTCCAAAAAAATTGAAAAGCTAAGAGATTTGATTTTTGCCATCAAGTTGCTAAGGAGACATAAACATAGAGTTGCCAGTAAAAGATAATACTTAAGGGGTCAACTGAATCATAGTGATCATATAAACTGGAGGACTCAGATACAGGAGTGAGAACACAGTACTGGGAGTTCAGCAATCCCTTTAGATTCAGTTTCCAAGTGGCTAAAATTTGCCTCTGACCTTTGTTTAGAGCAAAAGAAGTGATGATCAGATGCCACTTGGTAGAAGTCTTAGGACAGTATAGAATTAGAATCTTCCCATTTTCCCCGCAAAGGAATAGCTCAATCATGAAGAATAAGCCTCATGTTTAATTCATAAAATAAAATCTGTGATTTATAGTATAATGTATAGGTGATATTCATGAGCAAAGGGGCATAATCATATTTTCATGGGTGATATCTCAAGTGATGCAAGAGGGATTCATTTCAGTTTAAATTAAAAAATTTTAAGTCTGCAGCCCCTGCTGCTTGAAAGGGACACTTGGCAAAAGGAGATGAGACCATTAATTATAGTGAGAGAGGGATCTGACACTCTATAAAGGGAATTCACTTCTCTCTATAGTCACATTCAGTAAGGAAGCCACAGGACACTGTTTTCCATAAAGAGCTTTAGGTTTGGATTTAGAAATGCATAAGAAAACCATTTACTTGCCTAAAGTTGCTGCTGATACTCCCTTATTCTTGCCAACCCACTCCAACTACTTTTCTTCTCTTTTCTTCTCAAGTGCCGATGTGGTCACACAGGAATCATGATTGGACAGCTACCCAATAGAGGGAGAGTACATCCCTTGATAAGGAAGTAAGAAAGCTGGAAACACTGATAACATCGTCATCACTCAAATTGAGTTCTTAGAAGTCGTGGTAGAAGAGATGAGGGAACCCTGGTTAGATTAATGTGTGTGTCTACATATAGTTTTACTTCTTTTATGGAAAATTCACAGATAGATATGTGTAAACATTGGTACCTGCAGCTTTTTCTAGAGAGTGTGTACATATGTGTGGGCAGGGCTTCAAAACCGTTACTTATTTCCTTTTATCCTTTGTGCTCTTTGAGCTATTTGGAAAGCATGCAAATATATTATGCCTGTAATAAAAACAACAGTTTCAAAGCATGTTCATTGAGTCTAAAGTAATTATTCTTGACACATTTTAGTCTAAGTCAATATATATTGATATAAACCAGCATTTATTGTAATACCTGGTGCTGTATAAATACTTGAGAGTTTCATTCAATGAAAATAAAAGTACTAAGACCTAAGGAAGATGCAGAATCAGCTCAATAGCTGGCCTTCTAGTGTTGAAACAGGACTAACACATCTACTACATGTGATATATTTTTACTCCTTCTCACTTTTCTGTGAATAAATCACAATCTCAGTCCAGACCTTTTCTGTGAATAAATCACAATCTCAGTCCAGACCTTTTTCAATTCCTCTTCTGGCCTAGAAAACATCACCACAGCTTCATAGTTTTGTGCCCAGATTCTTTGTTCTCAGTTTCTGGTCTTGTCTTACATAACAAGAAGTGCCAGAAAGATCATTCGCAAAAGTTCTTACTCAAAAACCTGCGTTGTCTCCCTCACCAATGTCATGTCTGTCTCTGGTCCATACTGAAGTCCTGCTGATGTTCTCTTTGCAATATTGTAACCTCTACTTTCAGCAAATACACTGGTATTGCCTCCCACACTCTTCAAAACTCATCTCCTCTATGTTCTTCTTAATCATCTCAGCCCTACGTGACTATAACCTCATTTGTGATTTTTTATCAGTAGATAAATGCATGTTCTTAACCATCCTATAATTAATGTATGATGAAATCATACACTACAGAGAGGCAGGGACACCAAGTTATTAAGGGCACTGGGTTCTGAGTCAAACCAAGTTCATTATTTCCTGGTTCCCCAACTTGCCATTTGTAGAAACTTTGGATTATTTAACTCCCTTGAACTCTAGTTCCCTCATCAATGCAACTGGCATAACTATACAGCAAATCGAAAGGTCAACCCAAGCTCCACCACAGTTCACATTTACTGTTTGTTTCTTACAAGAAAAAAAATCCTGACATTCATCTACTTCTTACCCTTCAACAACTTCCTTCTGTGCTAAAAAAAAAACCCACAACTAGAAACTCCATCCTCCAAAGGTAGTTCTGTCACCTGATCACTTCTCTGCCTTCACCTCAATCACCCCTCCAGTCACTCCATGTGAATGAATGACTTGCCTTTGAATGCTTCTATCCTTTCTTTCACTCTTCCCATGACTGACTCATCTCATCCTTCAAATCTCAGTTTTAACACAATTAACCTGATAGTTCTATCTGAATAGTTCATTTCCATCATTTATATAGTCACAAAATCTAAATTTGTCATTTCAAACAACCGTTCTGTCTTCTTGTTATCCTCTGTCTTCCCACCAGACTGTAAGCATCTTTGAGGTATTTTTTTTTCCAGAACAATATGTGCTCAGCATCTAGTCCAATGTTGATCATATGATTATTTCACATTAAAAACTTAGTGAATCAATGGATATTGGGAAGACTTTAGAAGGGGATTATGGTGCCTGATTCAAACAATACGTGAAAAGACAACACAATGAAATGTTGGGAGATGCTTACTCTATGGATAATTTAATAATGAACCTTTGAACAATCTGTGGACTGTAAGTGAAGTAGAGAATTGGAAGGTATAGAGAGATGCTGAAAATGAATTCAGTCTTAGGGAATTTTGTCAACCATGGGTCCTATGATCTCCCCCAAATAAGCAATGCTTCTTCCACCACTCTCTTACCCGTTATTTAGCTATGATCAAATCCCAAATAATAGATCTAAAAAAATAACTCAATATATTATTTCCTAAGAAAGAAAAGTTGACTGTATTTCCCCGAGGTTTAGATGAATTTTGAGATAGAAGAGACTAGGGACAGGATAGAAACCATTTCCTATCATTAATTAAAAATCAATAGTCCAAAGACACAGATAAACAAACATCATCCAATGTGTGCTTTCTGTGCATCACAGCAGACAATACAGATCCCGTTCCTTGATTTCAGACTTTGTTATATTTGGAAGATAAAATTAATCTAACTGAGCCCATGAATTATTGTAAATATTTGTGAAGTCTGTGGACAATTGAGTATTGGCTTCCCTCTAAGAAACTTTATTCAGATTTATCACAATATCTGGACTAAAATGAGTACAATATTTTTCTGCTTAATATCATTTGTATTTTTCACTCCTTTTATCAGTTTACTCTCTTATCTTTGCCTTCTAAACATTTGTATTTCATCTCCTTTATATGTAGAAAATATTTTGGTCAAAATTGAAAATAAGCAACAATAAAATCTCTTTTCTGTAATGTGCTGGAGACAGAATAGCACGTTGGAAACTAAAATCAAATGAAAGTATGTTATGAGGAATCACAGTGCTGGGGAAGAAAATGACATCTCATTAATGGGCCACAGTTTACCAAAGTGAACAGCTGTTTCTTTCTTTTTTATTGAATGAAAAGAGCATCATTATTCCCCGAATGGATCTTTCCTCTGACAACTACACTAAATATTGTTAGTTGTTTGTGTTGACTTTTTATGAAGTTCTTATAAAAATCAAGCAATCAATCTACCCTAGGAATACCTCCATTCTATGGAAAGCAAAATAATAAAATGCATTAAGAGAAGTTTAATGCTGACTTTTAATAGATGTTCCTATAATTGGTTTTCTTCTTTTAAATTAAAAAAAATGTTCTTACAGTTAAATTGTGCCTAAAAGTCACCTATGGTCAAAAAATATTAAACAGTTTGTGCAATTATTTTCAAAAGAAAAGTAAGGCCCTCACTCTCTGTTGGCAAAAAAAAAAAAAATCTTCAATCAGATTGTAGTTTATTCAAGGATGTAAAATAATTGGATGAGATTGGATGGGAGAGATACTTTAACTAATGTGTAGGATATAAAGAAAAGAAAAAACAAAACTAAACCAAAAGAAATGGTTTAGTTTAGAGAGATGCTGAAAATGAATTCAGTTTTAGGGAATTTGGTCAACCAAAGGTCTTATAATTTTCCCCAAATTGTAGTCACCTTTTGAGTATTGGCTTCACTTTAAGAACCTTTTCCAGGGCTCTATATGACTGAAAAAACTGATGCTACCTAGAGAAGGAGGGTGAGAGAAGGGGGAACAAAGAGGGTAAAGGGGGCCCAATGGACAATGGAAAAGAACTCTGGGTGTTTTGGTGATGGGAATGATGTGGTAATATACATCTGAAGGGATGTAAATCTAGTCTGCTAAATCATCCACAATGTTGTAAACCAATGTGAAATAGAACATCTTCCGTTAGAGTGAACACTTGCCTCTGAAATAAAAGCCTTTATCCCAATCTCAATGGTCTCTTTAGCTCATTTTCTGTTTTCTTTTCTGATGAATTTTTAGTCTACCACAAATTAAAGTGACACCAAGGGCAAGGTCAAGCAGCTTTGCTGAGCGTGCCCCTTTCATGTCCTAAGACTGGGGGAGTGGGAGAGCACACATCTATAAAAGCATGTTGGGGAATCACGTCATAATAATGAAGGTCTTGGCCTGCTCTCTGGCCTATGCAGTCTACACTATCATCCTCACTATCATAGTCACTATCATTGCTTTTATCATTGCTTTCCGTACCCTGACATTTGGGTTTCAATTCTAGTTACTTAACTTTGAAGTTGATGATTTAAAAATTTTAAATGAGCATTTGCGACACCTAACTCCCAGATTTATTTTGAATATTAAATGAGATTATGCAAAGTAACTTCCACTTTATCTGTCTCACTGTTTATGGATTATTTCAACCATCTGTTGAACATTTATTAGGTTAAGACACTCTAATCCCTTTTAATCCCCTCACAAATCACTATGGACTAAAATCTTTGGTTCTCATTTTAAAGATGGGGGTCTCTGAACGAAATATCTACCTTTCCCAAAACTACACTGCTAGTAGCTTTTGACACAATGATTCAAACCTAGGTCTATCTGACTAGAAAATCAAAAAGATTTTGATTGTTTTATTGTTATTATATGAGATGACCGTTATATAATTTTTGCCATCCTCAGAGATACTTAAAAAAATACTTATTAGTATATTCCAATGTGAGATCTCTCTCTCTCTCTCTCTCTCTCTCCTCCCCCGCCCCTAATGCACAGGGGTCAAAAGCAAACTTTTGCTGTAAAATCTACCCAGTAAATTTTTCTAAGTCACTTGTATCTATGTTGCATATCTGTTCTTTGCTATGTAGTTTGTTTTTAAAAAAAGCCTTTAAAAATGTCAAAACCACGTTTAACTTACAGCTATACAAAACAGCTGGATTTAGCCCACAGACCATTGTTTGCTGACCACTGAGATAAATAAATATATATTTTTCAATTCTAATGTATGGGTAGCCCTGATATTCAGTCATTTTTTAAATTTATGTTATAATATGCAGTTCTGGAGACTACAATTCATCAGTCCCTTTGAACTCTGACAAGTATTTCAAATGCTCTTAACAGTAATCTTTGAAAAATGGCATCCATGAAAACTGATAATTTGAAAAAACAAAAGAAGCTGGGTAAAATTAGAGAATTTTCTGATTCCATCTTATATATGAAGGATATGAAGGATTATCTCATTTTTAGACTCCCTGTGAGTTAAAATAATCTATGAATGTTGGCACTGTCCATATAATACAGAATATATAAAGGCATAAAACCAAGTACATTCCTAGAGTATATTTCCCAGATATTCTTCAAGATATTAGCATAGATTAAAAAATCAAAGATTTCTTTAATTTTTTTCTTTTTCAAAATCCTGATTCACGAGGTAATTAGCAATAGCACATGTACATTTGCCTTTAAGAAAACAAGTATACTCTTCCACAAAATAGGTATCATCAAGGCATGGTAAGACCACTTGAAGGAGAAATTTAACAAAAAAATTAACAGTTAAAAATAGATGCCTACATTTATGCCATTGTAATTAGGGGAGAGATTAAACACTCATTGTTCTACCTAATGGCATTGCATAAGAGAATTATACTTCATGGCTAACTATATCTAACAACTAGGAATTCAAAATATTTTAGGATTAAAAGGATTAAAAAAACAACTTTCTTCTATCATCTACAATAATCTCAAAATCATTTTGATCATTTCCAAGGACAACCCTGAACAGAGAGTGTAAATTGATCACCTGGTAACCAAATTTTACCTTGGAGAGGTTAAGGGGCAAAGTTCAGGAAAAATTGTAGATATAAAATCACAAATCAGTATAAGGCAGATTGTTCTCTCTTAAAATATTTTCAAGATTAAAATAAATGTGTCCTCATAGGTTAAGATTGGATGGTTCCTTGAGTGCTAAGTGAATGCCAGCTGACATTTTTCTTAAGGCCAGCACCATCAGCACCCTCGATCACTAATCTTTGGAGTCCTGTTCAACAGTCATATACAAAGAATTTGCTGCTGACCTTTCTAGCTGATAAAGTCAGAACCAAGAGCTCTCATGGGTTGTCCATACAATCTTTAGAGTAATAAAAAAAAGTCAATATATTGAATGCTAAGCAAGAAAGGGAAGGGAAAAAAGTCAATACTGTATATGAACACAGTTGGACAGCTAGTAGTAGTATGTCAAAATGATGCCATCAATCATTTGTCACCTCAAGTGAATGAGAATACTAAGAATAAAAGGACATCCCACCCCAGTACACACCATTTCTCCAGTTTTATTCTTAACACATCAAGACATAAGTCCCTTTAGATTCAAAATTACCCTAGAAGTCCACTTGATTCCTGATTGGCAACATTTTTGCATGAATCAATTTCATTATAATGGGGGACCCAAACTGGATCAAGCCCCAACTTTCAATGTTCTTTATGTACTGTCCACATTGGGTGGTAGAAACATGTCTCCCCAGCTTTTCTGTTTATGCAAAACCAGCAGTCACCCTCTTAGAGATAACCTCATTAAACCAATACTTTATATTTGGCACATATCAAATATTGCCTTATAGAACTAGCAATATATTATGATAAGAGAAAAAACCAATATTTTAGTATTTTTACCCCTAAGGTTTATTCACTAAAGATTTCCAAAATATTAAAAAAAAAAAAAAAAAAATAAATTTTTTTTTTTTTTTTTTTTTTTTTTGCTATCTAATCACAGATTAGAATGGTCTGATTTTACTCTTTTAAAAATTTTGGCTCTTCATTACAGATGTTGGCTCTTTAGCTTTCAAGATTGCAAAAAACTAGAATTTCAATGGGAATAAAGAAAGCACTCCTCATCTAGGAATATGGAATCTTTGTAATTTAGAATTCCATCTGCCCTTGTAACCCCTAGCTAGAATCATCATATTTTATTCCTGACAATACATTTTGGTACAAGAGAAAAAGACTAAAGTCATAAAGGGCATTATCACTTCAGAAGGAAGGGAGAAGCAGCAGGAACAGATGAAATTCAAATCAGCGAAGACCCTGTTTCCATGATAATGTATCTCTCTAGCTTTGAAATCAAGTCAGAATTGCTTCTATACTGAGTGGATTTCAAAGCAGTCTTTGAGGCATCATTGAGATGTTTTAAATAGATGCATCTAGTAGAGTTAGACTCCTAAGAAAGGAGACTTTTGCTTCTGAGAACAGGATTAGTTCGTCTTACTTCCAGAGAGATGCAAAACACAGTTAGTGGAGTATCTCAAAATATTTTTTTCTTCTTCAGTTTCATTGCAATTTTCTAATTAAGGCTAGGTTTCCTGAGTAATTAGGTGTGCTCCTTTGTCAAAAACAATCAATGATTCTTTATTCTATCACATTTTATATTGGAATCTGTTAAATAATGATTAGAGATATAAGCTAATGTCATCAAGATGAAAGAATGAATAGCAAGTAGAGGGTGTATCCTAATAGGTCGGACAGCTTAAGGGCTTCAGAGAAATGAAGAAAACAATCATCTACCACCATAGGCACCTAATTATCTCTACAGCTTCTGGTTATGATCCTTGGAGTAAAGAGAAAGTGTGTTTGTTAATCTATTAATTCAGCATTTTAAATGTTCCAATACTTGGCATATGTGATTTTCTGTTTTATTTTGTGAAGGTTATCTGCTCTGTGACCAGGGCTACATTGTTATACCTGGATGAACACCATGCAAAAAATTTGCATCTCTTTGTAATGCGGTGATATAAACACCACCATCCTTATAAATTTTTAAAGTGTGTGAGTAGGGCCTCCCCGTTGGCATAGAGGTTGGGAGCTGTGCTGTGTTGTCCTCAGCAGCGGGCTACACAAGATCGACACCAGACCAGGGAAGATTCCCACATGGCGCAGCGGACCTCTCCTGCCTTGCCCACTGCTCCCCTCAGCAGTGTATTTCTGTTGTTCTGCCTGTTCTGCTCCCCACTCTGTCTCTAGTGAACCCTCTCGCTGCCCCACACCTCTGGCCTGTACCCCAGCTTGTATGCATAAATAAATAAATCTTTAATAAAAAAATAAAGTGTGTGAGTAGAGTGAACTGCTCCTTCCCTCACACCACCTGGATTTGAGCACCAGGAACTAGTGGGCAAATATCACAGCATCACTGGTAAAGGGAGGGAATGGCTCTTAAATATTTTATGTTCTGCACTGCTCTTATGAAAGGTGTCACGGTCAAGGTCCTCAAGGTTCATTTTTAGGGTCTTTGATGAGAAAGCTTACAGATTAAAATATACTTTGAGGCCTCCCTGGTGGCACAGGGGTTCAGACTCATGCTGTCACCGTGATGGCCCAAGTTTGACCCCAAGGCAGGGAGCTAACCCACATGGTGCAGCAGATCTCTTCTGTCTTGTCTGCTGCTCCCCTCAGAGGTGTATTTCAGTCAATCTGCCTGTTCTGCTCCCCACTCTCTCTCTGGTGAATCCTCCCACCCCCCCAAGCCTCTATGCAAAAGTAAAAACATTAGAAATCTAAAAATAATAATTATAAAATATGATTTGATTACAAGTTTCAATACAGGAAAAGATACATGAAGGTCAATTCCTAATAGTGAATAAACCCATGTATTTCTTAATAATAAAAAACAACCATAAAAATGGTGTCAAAAACAAAAGCATACATTCAATGAATGTTAACAGAACTAGCATTTTACTGAGTGATTTGTGTATGCAATCTCTATAAATCTTAAAACAATCACTCTTGTGACCCCCTCCTTACTAGTTTCCTGTGCTCTTATAAAAATGATCACAAGCTAATGGCTTAAGACAACACAGATTTATCACCTTACAGTTCTCAAGGTCAGAGTTAAAAAATGGATCACATTGGGCTAAAATCAAGCTGTTGGCAAAGCTACATCCCTGTGGAGGTTTGAGAGAAAATCCATTTCCTTGCCTTTTATCAATTTCTAGAAGTCTCATGTGCACCTTGGCTTGTTCCCTCTTGCTATGTGGCCTGCCATATTTACAGGTTCTGAAAATTAAGATCTAAACCTCTTTGGAGGGTCATTACCCTGCCTACCACACCTTCAAATCTATGTGAAAATGAAGTTATCAGATAAAAGTGCTGATCACATCTTGACCTGTTGCCATCTCATCCCCCCTTCAAATCTTTCAAGGTTTCAAAATACTGGTATGAAATCAAAATCTCTAACATGACCCTCAAGGTCTTGCAGCCTAGCTCCTCCCTGTCTCAGCCCCTCTCCCCCCAGAGTCCCATCTCTCTCTGCTCCAGTTACACTGATCTTCCTCTGCACCTGTGTCCTAACACACACACTCCTATTTCCCAAACTTTGGGATCTGCACCTTCTATTGGAAATGCTCCTCCAATACAGCTTTGCATAATTAACAACTGTTTACTCTTCTGCCACTGCCAAGCATCACTTACTAAAGGAAGCCTGCACTAACCTTGACTACCCTAATATAAATTAGGATAAATTATTTACCTACATACATATATTTATTTTATGCTCAACTTATGCCAGGCACTTCTCCCAGAGCTGGGGACATAGCAGGGCACAAAACAGACAAAGCCCTGGCTTTGATGTGATTTCAGTCCTAATAATGGGATATTGTTAACACATAATAAAAGATATGCAATTGCCAAGTGCAGTATGAGGTATTAAGAAAAATAAGGTAGGGTAAGAAATGAGAGATACAAGTATGGGAAACAATTTAGACACTGTAGAACCCTCTGGGAAGAGTTCTATAATGAGGTGACTTTTTTTTTTTTCATTTGTGAATTGGTGGTGAGTTACCAAAGGGGAATACAAAATGTAAAAGATATAAATAACAATAAAAAATATAATGAGGTGACACTTGAGGAGAGAAGGGAATTCAGAACAGATGGTGATTCTTAAGGTTGTTTGATGGAAGAACATTCCAAGTAGAGGCGACAATAAGTCTGAATACCAAGAGATGGGATATGTTTGATGCCCAGGAACAAGAACTCTGCTTCATTGTGATCATAGTAATTTTAAATTTTACATATCAGTGTTAGGATTTGAAGAATCTTTGCCTCCTCAACTAAGTTCACCCTCACAAGAGAAGATCTTTTCATTTTACTTACCATAGTGTGTACACTGCTTGTCAAGGTGTTAACTCCTATAACAATCTTAAATTACATGTTGTTCTGATCTCAAATATACTTTGGGGAAACTGAGAATTTCAGTACTTAATACAGAACTTAATAATGGCAAATTTGTACTCTGAATCCTTAATAATTTGATAGCATATTCAATGTCCTGAACCAATCTGCTCTATTATCTGCTCCACTAATTACCTTTGTGGTGCTTAAAGCTGTCTTTCTCTCTTAATGAGGAAAACAACTTTGAATAGACAATTATTGATTACCAATTACAGTCTTCTCTTACATGTCAGAAGCACAAAGACTCAGAGTCCCAGTTTTTTCAAAGAATGTGGAGAATAATAACCATCTCAAAGTGTGTTTAAAGAAGATATTGCATAAGGCAATAAACATGAAAATCGTATCAAAATGGGAAAAACTTTCTGTGCCCAAATCATATAGCACATGGAATAAATAATGGGCTGACTTGCTAAGAGGTTTATGGTCCTGATAAAAGTTTACCGGCATTACATACAAAGTGTTCTGGAGCCAATCTTTTGCATGGCAGGTTATTCTTTTTCAGCTCAGACCCTTGTCAGAAAATGAGTCTTTTCTCTAGAAGGGGTGAATATCTTTTACTGACATAACATGAGAGAGAACACAGAATAGTGGAGCATCTCAAAAAAAAAAAAATAGGGATTATGTGACTTCCAAAAAGACAGTGAGAGACAGGGAGAGAATTCAAAGAATATTTTGGAAAGTAAATGGTCAAAGTGTATTTGTATAAGTATAGTACGGATGGCTGCAATATATGCTGTGACTTAAGCAGTGAACCTTAAAGGAAATTCAGTATTGGTTTAGACATATAAATAAGGGCCATGATTCAAATAAGGGACCAAATTAGCACGAAAAAGATTTTGGTTGGAACAGACAGCAGATGGTAACTTGAACAATGTAGGCTGAAAGAATCTAGCTTTGAAGAGACTATTTATGAATACAATTTTACCGAGTTTTCCACAATACTTTTCTAGGGAGGAAATTCACACTTATGTAAAAAATACAATAAATATCATTTATTGTTTATTGTATATAATTTTGCTTACAGTAACACTATTTAAATTACATGTGGCTCTCATTCCACTGCATGGGTTGAATAATTCTCAATTAAACCTATCAGTGTTCCTAGAATGAAAGCTTAATTCAGGATATTATGAACACTGTACTATTAATCAAAAGATAAAATTATTTTAAATCATGTTTTAGTTATGCAATTTAAGAAAGGAATAAATGAATATGGTACAAAACTCAAAATTGCAGAGTTGTACAAAATGAAAATAACTCTCTTTTTGATACTTTAAGCTATTCAGTTCCCATCCACAGAGGCAGTTTCTTCATATAGCCCTTTATAAATAGTACATATATGGATATATACTCATCACATTTATATTTATGTATATCTCTCTATCTGTTTTATAATGTATTTTAATTTTCAAATATCTATTTGCTAGAGTAAAATGAGTTATAAACATCATATTTTGTGATAGATTTTATATACATATGTATATAAAAACTATATAAACTATGTATACATTCTGTGCCTTTAAATAATGAAATTACTCAGTTAGCCTATCATCTGCAAGAGTTTTTCAGCTTAGTTTCTTGGGATTTGCACATAAACAATCTTCTGTGCACAAACTTATAATGTACAGGTTCATTTTCATAATTCATATATACATATATGAATGGGTAATATTACAATGTGGCTACTATTACAATGGCTAATATTACTAATATTACAGTGTTGTGTTAAATATCACTGATAAAGAGCATAACTAACTGGATCTTGACTCTCCTACTCTAACAAAGATGTTTCCATGAGTTCTGCTAAGCATGACGCCACCCTTTGCACCACTGTTTGGACTGAAGACTAAGACAATAGTCTTCTTTTAAATACGCAATCGTGACACATAGATCATTAACAGAGAAAGACAGATGATTTACAGAAACAACTAGCAAGATAACACGGCCTTAAACACATTGTCCTTAAAGAATGACAGGCTCTTTGTACCCTTGTTCTGGGACTTCAGGGACAGGCCTACAGGAATGGAGAGATTCAACCAATGACCTGGTAGGGGGGTCCAGGCTATCACCCCAGGCCAGCAAGCCATCTGTTTTCCCAACAGCCACACTCTGCAGAAGATGAAGATAAGAGAGGCCAGGGATCAGCATGCAAGCTTTATGGTTACCAACACAGTTCAGTTGAGCCGTGACATTCTGGTTAATGAGAGACTGCACAGCTAACAGTGGTCCCCAAATTTGTTAAGAGTCAGAATGCAAATCCATTGGCCTCCTCGGTATTGCAAGGGGTTAAGTCTCAGCACTATGAAGCTATCAGCAGCCACTGTAGCATGAGTTCGATTTCCAGCCAGGGAGCTGACCCACCTGGCACAGCAGACATCTCCTGTCTCACCTGCTGCTCCTCTCAGCAGTCCTCTCACGACCCCCCACCTCTGGCCTACACCCCAGTTCTCATATGCATACATAAATAAATCTTTAAAAAAAAGAATGCAAAAGAATGCAAAGAATGCAAACCCAAGTATTTATCAGATGTCACAATAAGCTCATTTCAACCCTCTTGAAACTAGTGCCCATCTTTTTGTTTTCCTTCAGTGTAGGACAATTATTCTCAACTGGGGATCATGTCGCACCCCAGGGTACATTTAGTAATGTCTCAAGACATCTTCAGATGTCATAATTGCTGAATATGCAATTGATATTTATAGGTAGAGACCAAGAATGCTGCTAAATATACTCTAAGTCACAGAAAGATCTAGACAATAAATAATTATCCTGTCCAAATTTTGATCGTGCTGAGATTCAGAAACAGCCTTACAGAAATTGTCTATACCTATTCCAGAAGCCTTTATTTGGCAGCAATATGGCAAAAAAAAAACAGGACTCCAGAAAGTATCTTTAAATTACTCCTTCTGGGTAGATTTGTGTTCCTCTCCCCACCTCCATTCATACATTGAAGCCCTAATCCCTAGTGTGACCTACAGAAGAAATTAAGTTAAAGTGAGGTCAGAGAAGTGGGCCCTACTGCAACTTGACTGATATCTTTATTAGAAGAGAAAATCTGGACACAGAGAGAGACATCTGGGTGTGAGGCATGCACAGAGGGATAACTTGAAGAGGCACAAGAGAGTCTTCTCTACTTGTAAGTCAAGGAGAAAGACCTGGAGATGATCTTCCCCCGATGGTCCTCAGAAAAACACCAGCCTGGCTGGTACTCTGGTCCTAAGCTTTCAGCCTCCAGAACTGTGAAGTAAAAACTCTATTGTTTAATCCACCTAATCTGTGGCACTTTATTATGGCAGCCCTCGCAAACCAATACATTACTTAAGGCTATAAATTATTTTCAAGAGCCTTTAAACACTCTTAAATTATTTTTATATAATCTATTGTTGTGTTAATTAACAATGACTCACCCCATCAATAAACCTGCTGTTTAACTGCATTTATTTTGTAAGGTGTTGTTAGTTTAATTTCCTTTTTGGAGTGAGATCCACTTTTGCTTCCCATTTCAGGCTAAAAAGAACTTCAGAGGTATTCAGTCAGAGGATTTATCCCAAGGTTTATATCCAGAGTCCTGCCCCAGTGAGCCTGCTGTGTGTACTGGTGAGGCAGGACTGAACATTTTCTTCATTTGCAAAAGATCCAGTGATATTTGACATTTTTAAGAGCTGCCATCTTTTAAAAGTTGACAAATCAGCAATCCAAAAAGATAAACTTATGCCATTTGCAGCAACATGGTTGGGGCTGGAAGGGATTATGCTCCGCAAAATAAGCCAGAAAGAAAAAGAAAAATATCAGATGGTTTCTCTTATAGGAGGAGTGTCAGGGAATTAAATAAGAGATTGGGGAAAAAATAATTACAATGAATTAAAAAACAAAATCAATAGGCAACTATTAACCAGAGATACTCTGCAGGTAGGAGGAGGGAGAGGGAATAAAACAGGGGAGGGAAGAGCACAAGGGACTATGGTGATGGTTCATGGCTGAATTGATGGTGGGAAACCTGCAGGGAATACACAATAATGTAAAGGATATAAATAAAAAAAAATGCAATATATTAGAAAAGAGATACAGTTGCATCCTCTAGTAGATAATAGAACAAGACCAAGTTGCTTATTCACACACACTCACACACCCACACCCACACAAACATACATAGCTTTGTTCCTTAAACACTCCTTTCCCAGGACAACTCAACAACTTTATCAGTCTACCTACTCCCTATTGAGAAGGATTATTTTAGAAATTTATAATGGAATCTATATGTGTCTCCCTTATTACCTCTCAAATCTTTCTTTGGACTAATAAAAGTTTAGGAATGAAGGTACAAAGAATGTGGATGGCATTTCTGTTATCTCACACTTGTCTACATTTTGATCTTCACACCTATGTCTGTGACTTTCTCTCAGTGCCCATTACCTGAAAGTTCACATGTTACTCAAAAAATTCATTATATTGTTCAGAGAATTCCCTGATGTCCCTGAAATTCACCCCCCCAAATAAATTATATCTTTTTTTTTGACTACTCACAAATGTCACACTCTGTCTGCTTCCTGAATTAGCTAGTTGCATCAAAGCAGGGTCTTTAACTTTATTTTTTACTTCTTCCCTAGTAATTTGCTCTCTTCTGCTAGTACTTCTTGGGTTCCTTGGACGCCTTTTTAAAATTTTCACAATGACCACAGTAGCAGGTTTTATGAGCATATAAAGGTAGGTCAAGGCATGCTAAACACTATGCAAACTGTAGAGCAGTTCCCACAAAAAGGAGAGTTGTCCTGCCCCAAATGGTAATGGCATAACCACTGACAGATGGTAATACTCTGGGAGCTAGACTCTAGGTCAAAGAGTTAGAGACAGAAATATTGGCTTCCTGAAGTCTCAAAGATAAAACATTCCTTGACAAGATACTTTTGTATCTTAAATATTTTAAATCTGAGGGCACTGAGAGTAAGGATGCATTAGGTGCTGATAATGACATCTGGAGAATAGCATTGAAAGTTGCTTCAGAGCAGTGCTGTTGTCAGAGTTTTATGTTGGGGAATATATCTTGTGCAAAGTGCTAGTCTGATCTCAGAGTAAACATCATTTACCATTTATTCAGCAAACATTTCCTGTGCATCTTTCTAGTCTAGTCTATGCTAAGGTGCTCTGGAACTGCAGATAAATTATATGGATCCTTCCCTCCACGGAGCAATGTATTACTGAGTAACTGGCTTAAAACATCATGCCTGCTACCAATGATTGACCTTATCAATGACTCTGAGTCTTTAGTACTTTTTAGATTTGTAAATTAACTGCTCAAGGAATGACTTGGGAAACTGTTCCCTTGTCATTTGGTTGACAATTCAGGTCTAGAGAAATGAGATTCCTGGTTTAGTGGTTTAATGAATTTAAATGTCCTCCTTGACTGCAGAATTAGGTTATATGATTTCAGGTATACTCAAATTAAGGTCCACAGAAGTTGGGAGAAGGTCTTTTCTATGTTTGGATTAATATATTAGTAACCAATGCTTTACAAATAGTTCACTTAATAGGATGGATCCCCATGCAGCACTGGAGGGAAATTTTTTAAGGATCTTTAAGGCTTTGATAAAAGGAAGAGTCAGAGTAGGTAATGCATTAGTAGTGGTATTAGGAATCCACTAACATGTTCAGGAAACAGAATACAATGAAGCGATAATCAGCCTTATTTCTTCATAATTTATTTTGTCCCTGCAAATTTTCCACCTATTCACATTGATCTTATAATTTTGGACCCTGGATATAGGGAGCAAGTTCCCTTTGTCTCCTGACACCAACATACACCCATGTAATCATTCAACCCACAGAAAATGAAATTCAGGATCACAGGAAAAAAAAAAAAGACAGGCTCAGTAACCACTGGTAATCAGCACATATTCACTTTTCTTCCTCTTAATTGAACCAACATTTGTTAACTAAATAAGTTCAAGTCCCACGATATAAAATCCACTTTAAAAACCCAACCTATCTCCTCTAAAGTAGTAGATGAAGATTCTTCATCTACTAATTTATCTTAATACCTTTTCATAAAAATCATTCATATTTTATTCTTTTATACCCATTTCCCAATGTTTTGCACCTAGTCCCATGCCCTTTATGCATCCAGAATAAGTTTCACTAAGCTCATTAGTGATAAACTATGGATTTTTAAAAATTCTCATCATATTTGACTTCATCATATTGCTTAGTTAGTAATGCTACCGACAACTTCCCCATCTTAAAACATTTGCTTCATTAAGCTTCTGAAAGACTTCTTTATCAGGCACCTCGTCTTCTTGTAAGTCAAGAAATATTAGCATCTCAAGACACTCTATTTTATTTATTTTTTGTTAAATATTTTCTCTGTAGGCAAACTCATTATAGCATATCAATGAATCACGTATTTGACAAAGACTCTTAGATTGTCTCTATAATCTGCGCATGTCCATCATGTTCAAATCCATATGTGGGCAACCTCTCACCTAGATCATATTTAGAAAACTTCTCAGTCACCTTTCTGAATCTCAAAGACATTTCAACCTGCCCAATGTCCCTTTCCTTCATAAAACTCAGACCGTATATATATTCAGCATCAGTAAGTTTATACTACTCATCCATTTCTATAAGTCATAAAGGTAGTAATCATTCTAAATACCAATCTTTTCTCCACACACTGTCTACCCCATTCAGTTCATCATTTATGTGTGTTCATATTTTATTTCTATATGTTAAGGAATAGATCTACCATTTTATCACTTGATAATGTATAAGTACAATTTACCATTATTTATGTCTGGGGTTCTACAATGAATTACTAGTCAGATTCCCCATATTTGGTCTTTTAGTCATATTTCTCCAAACAAACACACACACACGCACACACATTTATATATACCCCTATATATGTTTGTACATACAGAATATATACATTTGCACATACAAGACATCTATGTTTATGCATTCATACATGCGCAGAATATGTGTATATTTTATTTGTTTGTACATATACATATATGTGCATATATGTGTTTGTGTACACATTTATTATAAACAATTGGTTCATGATTATGGAGGCTGAAATGCCCATAGATACCAGCTGGCAAATTCTGCTTCTTGTCCAAATCACCACATATTCTGTTTATCAATTCCTTCTTGATATCATTAACACTTTTATAGAGGTTTTCCTTTCTTTATCTGCCAACAGTCCCAAATCAATTAAATGAAGGAGTTTTCTCAACTTAATGTTACATTCCTTGAAAGTTAGGATAGGAAATCATATAGGCATTCAGAGTTAAAAGAGGAGGAATAGTTAGGTGAAGCAGAGGAAAAAAAATACTGAAGGAGACAAAGGAGCAATGATCTTTGACCTGCCTTGGCACTAATCTGAGATTCAACTGAGAGCAGACAGAAGGTAAAGGGTGATGCAGTAGAACAGGGTCAACAAATTATGATTTCTGGGTCCAATTCAGGCTTCCACTACTTTTTAGTATAATGTATAGACTAAGAATGATTTGAAAATATTTTTAAAATATTATTTATTTTAAAATAAATAACATGGGGTCTCCCTGGTGGCACAAAGGTTAAGTCTTAGCACTATGAATCTATACATACCAACTGCAGCAAGAGTTCTATCCCTGGCCAGGGAGCTTCCCACATGGCTCAGCAGACCTCTCCTGCCTCGCCCGCTGCTCCCCTCAGCAGTGTATTCCAGTCAATCTGCCTGTTCTGCTCCCCACTGTCTCTGGTGAATCCTCTCACCACAACCCACCACTGGCCTACACCCCAGTTCTTGTATGCATAAATAAATAAATCTTTAAAAATAAATAAGTAACATGGATAGCACTTGAAAGGATAATGGTAAGTGAAATCAGTCAGAAGGAGAAAGGTAAATACCATATGGTGACACTAATATGTGAAATATAAAGTACCTAAATTAATAAAGACAAGACAAAACATATTTTAAGCGGTTGAAAAACATATCAAAAGAAGAGTTATGTGTAGTTACATGTAAAAATTTTGTGAAATTTAAATATCAGTATCCATAAATAAAGATTTATTGGAAAATAGCATTGCTCACTGGGTATATATTGTCTCTGGCTACTTATGTCTATGGCTATCTATGACTAACAAAAAAAAAAGTTAGTTCTTGCAACAGAGACCATATGCCTCACAAAGTCTAAATATTTACTCTCTGGACATTTACCAAAAAAGTTTGCTGACCACTGCAAAAACTTAAACTATTCATTGTCTTTTTAAAAAATATATTTTATTTCTTTATTTTTGTTTAGAAGAATTGTTGTATAGGCCAGGGGTGCAGCAGGGAGAGGATTCACCAGACACAGAGTGGGAAGTAGAACAGGAGACTGACTGAAATACACTGCTGAGGGGCGCAGTGGGCGAGAAAGGAGAGGTCTATTGTGCCATATGTGGCTTAGCTCCCTGGCTGGGATTGAACTCAGGCCATCATTATGGTAGCACTGAGACTTAACCCCTAAGCCACCGGAGAGGCCCTAAACTACTCATTTCTGCCAGAGCAAATTCTTTACCAGACTCATTTTTGTTGGGGCAAAATGTGCACTAGTGTTCCATCTTAGATATAAAATTGCATTTCAAAGCTAAATTATTTCCAGATCATTCATCACTTGGGATTATCTAAATAATCCACTTCCCCCTGAGGTAACATAGATAATCAAGACATGATGGAAAATTTCATGACACAAAACTCATCTAACTCCACAGGCCACTTGGATAATATGTTTATGCTCACGTTTAGCTATCGTTCTGAGTCTGCCACTAACAGACATGAACTATGTGACAGAGAACATGTTATAGTGTTCCCAGCACATTTTCTAGATTCAGATAAATCTTGTATATAATTTGGAGCTTCCCAGGTATTAGCTGCCTGTCCTTGGGCAATTTATGCCACATTTTTGAAGACTGTTCATTTTTTAAAACCAGAATGTTAGTCATAACAGCATTCTACTCTTTTTTTTTAAAGATTTATTTATTTATGCATACGAACTGGGTATAGGCCAGAGGTGTGGGGCAGCGAGAGGGTTCACCAGAGACAGAGTGGGGAGCAGAACAGGCAGATGGACCGAAATACACTGCTGAGGGGAGCAGTGGGCGAGGCAGGAGAGGTCTGCTGCGTCATGTGGGAATCTCCCCAGCCGAGCGTCGAACTCGCATCGCCGCTGCCAACAGCTCCACAGCTTAAGCGCTGCGCCACCAGGGAGGCCCAGCATCCTACTCTTGGAGGATTAAATGAAGAAATGGACAGGCACCATTTAGCAGCCTACCTACAATGTGGCAAAGGCTTATGATTAGCTACTTCACCTTGAGAAGTAGCTTCCTCATCTGATATTGGGACAGAACAGTTGTTTTAGCTCAATGGACTCTGGCATGGAACATCAGCTACATATATAATGCAGGATTCATCTTAAGGATGGGCATATGAGAGGCAGATCTGCTAGGGTAGCATGGCTACCTGTTTCATATCTGTACATTTTATTATAGGTATTTTATTCTGATTCAAGCCCTACTTTAAGATTTTGCTCATTTTACCCCTTACCTTTACTTACTGTTGAATTTTCTACACTACCTCTTTTTAGGTTCACTCCTGATCCCCTACCAAACCTTGCACTTTTAAGATGAGATAATGAGTGTGTTTCCATGGAGACTTAAGAGCTAGCTAAGTATTATTTAAGCTCAAAAGTTTTGCATATTAAAAGGGCAAAAACTTTGACTCAAATACAGACATGTATATTTATGCATATATGTAAATATATGTTTCCTTAAAAATGTATATATTTCAAAGATATATTTATTTCAAATGTGTATATGTATATTTTACATTTTACTTCAAATATATATTAACGTCAAATCAAAATATAACTACATAATAATATCTGTAGTGTATATTACCTGGACTTAGATGTTGATTTATGTTGGGTTGCTTCAAAATGCCTCTACCACAAAAGATGAGAGCCAGCTGATGCTGCCTAGAATGAGCTGTAGAGACCATGGTGCATATAGACCTAATCTAACAAAATGTATGCGAATGGTACAAGAAACACCATTAATGAAATAATGAAAGAAAAAATCTAATTCAATAAATCCAAAACAAAATAGAACCTAATAACACATATAAAAATAATTGAAAAAAATCTATATGAAGAAATTATAAAACCTTTTAAAAAACAAGAGATATCAATAAAGGCAATTTGTAAGAACTGTTTCGTTTCTACTTTACTAAGCTGTTCACAAATTTAATGAAAACAGAATTATTTTAACTTGACAAAATAATTCAGCTACCTTGTAAAGATGGACAATAAATCATATTGCCCAACAATACATTGACTTGTAGCACATATTTTACTGGTATTAGTTGCACTGTAAACACATTAATTGAAAAACAAATCAGAGAAAACAAAAAAGAAAATGCTAATGTAAATTGTGTTATTCTATTTGTTCAGGTCTTAGTCTGATTATCCAGCCTTCAAAATGTTTTCAGGTTCAAGTTGTATAATAGGTCTTTAGGTAAAATATGAGAGTACACAGATTTACATTCATTTTGGGCATACTGAAACAAAATTTTATGGAGAGAATTATCATACAGTGTTGTGGATTTAGAAATAAGAAATTTCCTTAGAAAATCGAATGGTTTCACTTATAACAGGACTATAGGGAGGCCGGGTGGGAGAGAGAGAGACACTCAGTGGGGGGGAGGGGAGGAGGAGGGAGGCAGAGGGAGGGAAGGAAAAGGGCACAAAATGGAATAGAAAAGAACACAAGGGACCATGAAGATGGATCACGGGTGAATTGGTGGTGGGCTACCCAAGGGGAATACAAAATGTAAAAGACATAAATAACAATAAAAATATATATTTATAAAAAAAAAAGAAATAAGAATAAGTGAAGCCCAAAGCACTGATGTAGTTAAGATATACACATTTCTGGTGGAGTAAACCAGTTTGCAGAATTATCATGGATATTTTCATGAAGACAGTGCTAATGAAGTCTACACTGTAGAGTGACTACCTCTAGTGGCCATTGACAAAAGTGGGTGGTCATCTGGGTTGTTTCCATACCTTCACTATTGTAAATAGTGCTGCAATAAACATACGGATGCATGTATCCTTTTGGATTATTGTTTTTGTGTCCTTTGGGTAGATTCCCAAAAATGGTATTGCTGGGTCGTATGGAACTAGAAGTGATCATGCTCAGCGAAATAAGCCAAAAGGAAAAAGAAAAATATTGAATGGTCTCACTTATAACAGGAATATAGGGGAACCAAATACAAGAGCGACAATCAGTGAGAGAGGTGGGAGAACTGGGGCTCAGAACGGGGGAGAGGGGAGCACAAGGGACAGTGGTGACGGTACACGGGTGAACTGGTGGTGGGAAACCTATGGGGAATATACAGTAATGTAAAAGACACAAATAAAAATAACAACAAAAAAAAAGAAATATAAAAAGTAGTTTCTGTAAAAAATAAAAAATAAAAAAAGCGGGTGGTGCCTGAAATGATAATCACTTAGGAATCATTCCAAGTTTGACGTGCCCTTTTTTGAAATTATATGTGAATCAACATGTTAAAGCTATAAATTGGGAATTACTTAATACATATGATACTAAATTAAGTTTGCATGCATCAAGAGACATGCCAAAGGGACATAGTGTTATAGCACAGGGAAAGAAAGTGCAGGGATCTTGTCCAGTTAAACCAGTTACTGACATTGTTACATTGAATAAGTCAATAAATGCCTCAGAACTGTTTCCTTCTCTCTAAAATGACTTTTAAAAATTATCTTACCTCTTTAGATTATCAACAAATCATATATATATGAAAATTTCAATATAAATTGAAACTTTATTTTTATTATCTTTATTACTCAGTGATTTACAAAGCTTCAAGCTCTTAACACCAAGACTACATTCAAACATTCAAACGGAATGTAGTTATCAAATGGAATGTGTCCATCAGAAAATAAGCTAAGTAACATAGTGGCCAACTTATAGTTAGAAAGCAAAAGGCCATTCTATTTTCTTTCTATCACTTCCTCCTACCTTAGAGTTAAAATAGCTTTATTTGCTGAAACAACACTTGACTGAGAAAAATAATACATTCTATTTTATAAAAGTTTATGCCAGTCCATCATGACAATATCCTGGCTTCAATAGGATGTGAGGGAAACAGCATAGCATGAATTAGGTAATTCAGCATATATCTTAGTGATTCAATTGCTTCATCTTTAAACTAAGTATTAGATAGGGTCACTTTTTAGGTCTACAGAAAATTCTGATTTCTCAGAATCCAGCTGATTCTGAAAAAAATTAAAAGATACACATTCATCAAATAAAAGTTACCTTGAGCATTCTTTGGCAAGAAGTGTGGCATTTAATTACATAAAAATTAGTTTTGACCTCTCAACAACGACTAATATAGCATACCTTTTTCATGAAAGCTTAGAAATGTCAATGTTTCAAATGCATTTTTGGTATGGCAGATTTGTTTATGGGTCCACATATAGAGGAATGAAAAGAAAATTCAGCAATGTATAGTGGTAACTGGGATGCACTCATTTTACATACGGCATTCTATTTTACTCATCTAATCTATAAAATGACAAAGCAAGAATAGAAAAAGATCTTGAGAAGGGTAAGAGATGTCATAACTGTAAAGCAATTTCCTAACAGGAGAGTTTCAGAGGACAAGGGTTATTTAATATGAAAAGAAGTTACCAAGGGACATAATTGAGCTACATTAATGATAGATGGTATAGAGGATGCTGTTTCTGTTTGACCTATTTTAAACATATAAAAAAGGATTAAAAGGGTCATCACCAAGGCCCTATTTCTAAATATCATTATAACAAATGGCATTTAGAGACTTTTCTTTGAAATTGACCCACATATAGACTTCTTAATACATGTAATAGAAAAAAAAAAAAACACTTGAAGAAATCAGAGAGCTAACAAATTGGAACTGATTATAAGCTATTTTTATTTACAGCGAGGAAGGCTAATGAACATGCAGATTGGTAGTAAAATTTCATGGAAATAAAAGAGCATGGAAAGGAAGGGAGGAAGGAGAAAAATTGAGACAATGAAAGATGTAGAAAGATTGCAAAATGAAATCTATATACACATGTATACACATATGTAAATAAGAAAATATATACACATCATATCAACTGATTAATCATAAACTCATTATTATCAGTTTTGTGATGGTTTCTTAATTTTTATCAGAACCCTTAGGAATCTTTCCAAATAACAGACTCTCATCATAAGGATGTGTTTTCAGATTTGGCATAATATTTCCTGTCCATAGAAACACAAAAGATAAGGGCAGCTATATCTGAATTTTCAGCATAGCAAGATAAATTAAAATATTTTTGTTTTCACAGCTTTCAAATATTCCTATTCATTAGTCTTGTCCTTTATATATATTTTCCCCTACTCCACTGAACACCAATCACCTAAGATAATAATCTTGTTCTGAGAAACTCTTTCTCACCGTGTCAGAACAGCTATAACTCTTAGTTCACACCTAAAAGCAGCTAAATGCAGAGTAAATAAAGACAGTACTTAGTCCAGTAGAGATTGCTGTGGTCAGAAAAGTAAAATGAAAGGCTTTCTATGCTGTAATTAACAAAACCACCACTTCAAGTTTCCAGTGGGCTATAAAAAATGCTATTTACAATTTGAAACAAAAGAACCATTAGCTTTCTGCCCCTTTTATTGGATTATTGATTTATAATCCTTTACTTTCATTTATCCCAGCCTAAAGTCTGAATGCCAAACCATCTTTTTCTTTTTCTTTTTTTTTTTTAATGGGCATTACCAATTTGGTTTCCAAAAAGCATCCTCTCAAAGCTCTTTTCTCATTGACAGCTTCTCAATTTGTTTCATTAATAATGACTTTCATTTCCCTTAATTATGTTTTTGGCATATTTATTTGCAAATACCTTTTACCATGACACACTGACATTTTGTCAGATCCCCAATTCTAACATTCTAACATTGAATCAGTGGAAACAATGGCGCCTGGCCTCTGGTGCAGGCTTGTGCCTGTGTTGCTATATTTATTCTGACTGCTGCTTGAAGCTGTCTTAGTTACTTTCACTTTCAGAGAGATGAGAATGAGTAGGACATTCCACCTACTCTTCTCTGGCCCACACCTCATCTTGCCAAACCACACACTTTCTTTTAAAATCAGCATCTATACTAACGGCAGCAAAAAGGCTTGAATAGGATTAAAATAACCAGTTGAGTCTAAATTTGCCAAACTCAATCCTGTATTTTCTGTCTTGTTTTTGGGTATTTGACTGCAATAAGTATTTGGCAAAAGAATCCATTCAAGAAGACAAAACTTGGTCCAACAATTAAATTGGTAATGCCAGTTTATTTAGAGTCTTTGCTATCTGTGTTCTTTGTGACAGGCAAGAGAATTTGTGGATCTTTTATAAACTTGGGGGATATTACTCCTATTGAATAGAAATGATTGAAAATAACAGCATTTCTCTATGGTCAATTACAATAAAGACATTACACACACACACACACACAAAAAAAAAAAAAAAAAAAAACACATGTATACACTTAGCTGGTTTTAACCACTGGTAACTTATACCAGAAATTATTATATTTGAATGCTAACAACTTTAATGATTTTGTTACAATGATGACATTATCTTCAAATGACCTATTAAAATTTCCAAATCATAAATGAAGATGTTAAATACACACCACTTCTTAAAACCTCTGATATGGACAAGAATCTTTGTTTAAATGGCACCAAAATTTCAAGAAAAAAAAACAAACAAACAAAACATTCTATCACAGAATAAAAGTTGTAAATGCAAATCTGTGTAGAAGGTATGAATTTCCAAGTTGTTTGATCATCTTATAAGATATTACTTGTCCAAATGAGGTCTCCCTTATTATTCTTTTCTTAATATAATTGCTTATGGAAATTCCCTTCCTAGAAATTCTACACTTAGTAAAAAGCTTAGCTTTTATTTGATGGGTTTATCATTAATATCACATCTGGTGAAGATTTACATTAGAAGTATCATTCAAAACAACCTAAGACTAAAGAATAAGGAAGGAAAGTGTCCAAGTTGGATAAATTTATTTAAATTCAAAATATGTCCAAATTTTAGGGAAAAAAATATGGTTTTATGTGTCTTTTAAATCAAATATAAAAGTAGTTTTGAAATATGAGTCCCAAAATCATTTGAAAAATAAGGCCATGTTCTTGAAAGAAGTGCTGTAGAAGCAAATTACTATTGCAACATTCACTGGACAGATAGTTTAAAAAAAACTGACTTGCATATTTTGTCACAGGATTCATTCCAAGTTATGTTTTTACTTCAAAGAAGTAACATTTATCAACATGCTGCTGATCAGTAAAACCTTAAAGTAGGTAAATTCACTAAAACGTAACTTCATGTATTATATACTAAAATTTCAATCTCTTCTGTTTTTTACCTGACTTACTCACTTTGGCTATCTTCATGTCTCACACAGAAAGTAGAAATAGTGATACACTGTCTTTAGATATCATCCAAAATAAATGAGCAACTGACAAGTGGTCATTAAGCAACTGCCCAGGGATCAACTCAACACATGATTTCTTCAATAATCACCTCACTCCTCTTACTACTTTGCTGTGTCACTCAAGGATAATGGATTGGGAAAAAGTTGGAAAAGCAAAAACAAAATAATCAATATGAGGCAGTAGATCTCATTTTTTTTCTATACTTAATCAAGCAATGGTAGCAAAGCTTTTGAGCCCCATTTTAAATATTATTTTCATGTTATAATTCATTAATGTTTTATGACTACTCCTTGTTTACATTTTGGTTATTTATAGGGTATTTGTTGCTACTGAAATATTTGTGTTGATTTTCTAAAGGGACATTGATTTGAAAGGTTTGATCTGTAATAGTGCACAATGCAATATAATCTATATGAACTTCATCATAAATATTCCATAACAACAATCCCTGTGTAATGTCTAAAATTTCACAAATATTTAGGCTATAGAAGGAATGAAACAATCGTATGTTTTTAAGTGTTGCTAAGATTCAATAAATTCAAAAAAAGACATCAAGAAGAAAGGTGGGGGGGAAGCAAGCAAGGAAGAAGGAACTAGGAGAAAAGGAGAAAATTAAAATGAGATGATATAAAAAATGAGGATTACCTTCAGCTTGGAGAAAAAGAACCGTGTTAAAAGTACCTGCCAAGTTTCAAAATAAGTGTCTGTCCATTAACTAATATATTTGCAGACCTAGAATTTAGTGAAATCAGCTACAACTTTAAAATTACCTCACAGCTATACAATCTATGTTGTTATGTTAATTAACACATTTCTATCTGGATAAGATAAGAGATGGTGCCCAGGAATGAAGATAAGTCTATGATTCACAGGCTGACTTCTGCTAATGTCAAGTGAGATTTATGAGTAAGAAGGAAAACTGAGTGTGAATTTCGCTCACATCATCTTCCTATAGTTACAGCATGTCCTTCAACTTTTAATCTTTCAGTGTTACAGTTTACAAAATCTTTTCAGTAGGTTCCAGTTAGCATACATTTTTTAACTATTTACTTTTACTTTAAGAAAAGTGATATCACTAAAGGTATTAGTCCATTCATTATCGATGTCTCTGAAATGACATGTTTACTAGAGAAACAATATGAAATCACAATTTCCTTTGCCTTATAATATATGCTTTGTAGAGGATCACTGTACAATTTTCTAAAAATTAAATTTGTACACTGGGCACAGATAACATGAAGCAATCTTTACTTGAAATGAAAAGCAATTGTTTCACTGGAAAGTTTTAAGAATATAACCACTACTCTCTGCTGGGATGGAGGTAGGTACTGTCTTCTCAAAAGACACAGGGTTATAATATTGCAATCGTTCCTAGGAAAATAGCAGCAAATTCTATTCAGGTAGTTGTCAACTAATCCCAAATGATTTACCAGGATCTGTCCAAAATTGACTGGTACTTCTCAGACACAGCTTATACAAATACCTACATGATGCATTACCTTCTCAATACATACCACTTTGTATTGAGGTGATAAGCAGTGGATATTGATGAGAAGAACATGAGTTATGGAAAAGGAAACTTCCCCTGGAAGTCAGGCTTCTTGTAATTATTTAAGAAAAGTGATGTCATTAAAGGTATTAGTTGATTCATTATCTGTCTTTGAAACACTTTCACTAGAGACTAGAGAACCCAGTACTCACCATTAAATTATATATGGAAGTTGTTGTCCTTTCTCCTTCCTTATCAATTTTTATAAAATGTTTGATTTCTTTGGGTGGAGGACCAAATTGATTGGGTCTAAAAATTGATATGGGTGCAACTGTGTGGTTTTCTTTTGCTGTGATAATTTGATTTATTGACTGTAAATATTCACTCCCCTAGAATTGTTTCATATATTTTTATTCTTGTCATGGCCTCCTGTTAGGCAGAATAATCTTATTAACTGTTGACTCTGGGAGTGGTCTTGTGCCTTGCTTTGGCCAGTGGCATATTAGTGGATATGACTTGAGCAGATGCTTGAAATATGATTATGCAACTGGACCTGCTATCTTTGATTCTTCTGTCATCTCAAGAAGAAAATATCAGATGTAGCTTCAGCCCTTGAGTTCAGTAAAGAGACTTGAATTTCAGAACCATCCTAACCTAACTGATGCTTGTAGACTTGTACCTGAATCAAATACGCAAACCATTGTGCAAATGTGTTAAATATCAATGTATGTCATATACCTAGAGTTTTTATTATTAATAATATTTGTTAGTAACAAAAGCTGATAGTAGGATATTGACCAAAAACTCTGTGCAAGTAGGTTAAATCTTTGTTGCTTATAGTATTTGGATCAAGAGGGATGAAAATTTTGGGTTAATTTATATCCCATACCCTATAATCTTTATTAGTTTCCTCTTGCCTACCAACAATAAACACACAAGCCAAGAATGAAGCATGCTTGCTTTGTGGATATAACTACAAGACAAGCTCCCAAATCTCCATTAGAACCCCACCCCCAATCATCTGCATAAGTAATATAAGTCAAAACTAATGCACCCTTTATGAAAAAGCACCTGTGAGTCAAGGTTACTTTATCTCTTTGAATTGGGAAAACCCTCTCTCTGTTTCTCCTTAGACATAAATGCTGGTATTTGTCAATATTGGCAGGGCAGCAGACAGGCAATATGATGTTCTTACTTCCATGTCAAAAAGCAGTATTTTACTTAGAGTTGAAGAGTTTCAGAGGATTTTACTCCATCCCCCAGTTTACTGTGCTTCTCTAATCTGCCAGCATGAACACCAGAAAACAGAATGCTACCCCTCCATATTTCTGAATTTCTTTAGAGAACTTAACCTATTTTCCTTGGATGGCAAAATCTTTTGCCACACATTGCTCCATCAATTACTGAGTGAAGAGAGGAGGAACCAAAAGGAATAAAAGGAGTGAGGAAGGGATCTGACTAATCTTGATGTTGGACACATAGTCCTTTGCTTAGTTACCTAAATGTCTAATATTCCCACTGTCCTTGGTACTTGCTGACATCAAACTGGAAGACTCTCTGCAACCATATAAGAAAAGAACGGTTCCTACCTCCACAGCTATCTCCTCCATCACAAGTCCATAGCAGTGGTTTTTCTCTGGTAGGGTTTATCATCACTGTGAATCTATCTACTTCCCTACTTAGAACTCTTCAGAATATCTGGATTGTTAATGGCACACTCTATGGTGTTGATGGCTGCTCTGTATTTGTTATTATTTTCTGTCATATGGTTATTTTAATGTAAATAAAAGGGAGGGAAAGGCCTATAGTCCACGAACCATGATGATCCAGGAGCAGATCTGGTAATTTACAAAAATTTGATTACAGACATGCCATTTAAGCTTTTGCTTCATAAAAAATAAAAAATAGAAAACACCTGGCAATAGAAATTGAACTTTGCTGAGCTTAAAGTCAAATCAGTTTGTTGTTGCTCCCCTCTGCCCCCCAAAATGATCCCATTATGCCTTCTCTACATTTGAGACCTCAAAGCAAGAATGAAAAGCATGAAGGCTGGACAACTTAACAGCAGCTAACCCAAAACACAGAACTTTTCCCATAGAAGGAAAGGGATGATGTTTGTTTTGTTTGTTTGTTTTGTTTAGCCTCTTGTAAGATGCAAAGAGCATTGTATTATTAAATAGTTATCTCATTTATTTCTGACAACCTAATGAGGCAAGTGATCCTATTTCAATTTTACACATGAGAAATTTAACTAGCAATGTTATATAATTGGCAAACATTTGCACAGCTACTCAATGACAGCTTAGTTTGAATCTCAGGTCTGTTCACGATTGAGTGATTTCATCTGAGTGCTGAGGTTATTCTAAGAGTGCTTTTTCACGAATATCCCTCAGCAGAGTGGTGATCTACTTTTCCCCAAAATACATTCAAAGCAGATGGATAAGTTTTCAACTTTAAACAAGCAACTGAACATACTTTTCTCCCTTGTAAAGTTTCTTTTGTCTGAATTGGTTGGTCACTTGTATATATTTTGATGCTCTAGTTTGTGCAATATTTGCAATTAAGTTCCTAACATTTTCATGCAAAGATAACTAAGATACTGTACTTCTTAGTGGTTAGCTTAAGTGCCATTCCTATCACTTAACAAATTTACTAAGTTAATATATTTCCCTCTCATTATTTTGTTCCTAATTTTGTCTCATGACCAGTAAGGCCTATTCCATTCACTTTCCACAGAAACATCCCTAATACTTCTAAGGAAACTTTATGAATTTATGCTTTTCTCTTCAAATCTCCCAGAATACTATAAGCATGTTACACATTTAGTTATGAAAAAGATAATCTGAGAAGAACTAATATTTCTTAAAATATTGCGGATTATAAGCTCCTTGAGTTAGTGCTAATCATGGATTAGTCAATTATTTTAATTGGGTTTGAAATCTTAAACCATTCTTTTTCATTAACATCTATACTTACATAATGAAGGCCAGTTAGGGAACTGAAAAAAAAAAAATTAAAGTTTTCTTACAAACACAGTGTTTATTTCAAGTAAGTTATGGGTTACCATCAGCCTAGTCTTACTCATTGATAACTAGTTTGTGGGACTCAAAATGTATATATTTCAATACACACCACATTTTGCAAGTACTTTGGACTTCTGCCTCTCCTAATTTGCATGCGTTCTAGTTTTAATATGATATAAACACAAGGTCACAATTTAACTTTAATAACTTCTTAAACATTTTTTTCATCTATCTTAATTTGCATGCTCAGTAATTCAATAAGATTTTAAAAATAAGGATATGCCATGCCTTGATATTTCAGATAAATATCTGATAGCAACTACCACTTGCCAGTTCATGTTTCAACTGAGAAAAAACACATTCTTTGTTGAGTCTATGTTCACTTTAAACATAGAAACACAAATGTTCTTACAAGACAAAATAAACAAGCATACTAAAGAATACATTGGCAAGTCTTTTCATTCAACATTTCTTGAAATAAATATCATCTAAGGTGGCAAAGTAAAAGTGTTGGAGACCATGATTCATGCCTACCAGGTGTAACAGAACAAACTGATAGGAATGATAATAGAGTCACATAAAAGATATTATATCAGCATAGATGTGGGAAGCACTATTAACCAAAGAGGCAGCAACAGGTAAGGTAGGCCAAAAAAAGAATTAAATAACAGTGTTATATGTGCTTAAAAATTTAAAGGTTGAGCAGGGATTTTTCACATTGAGAAGAGCAAGGATGCAATATCTGAAAGCATATGGTGAGATACCAACATAACTTAGAAATTTGGAGCAACATGAGAAAATATAGGTTCTTACACCTGGGACTAATATAATGTTCTATATCAATTGTACAGTTTTTAAAAGGGGAAAAAAAGAAAATATAAGAGATTACAACCATATGTGTAAGGAGTGACAATATTATAATGGCTTCTGCCACATCAGTGTGGTTGTCATTGAAGGTGTTCATGATGAAGAGTGACAAAACTAGATTTTTTTTTTTAAACTTAGAAAGAATATCCCCGAAGTGGATTGGAGAATATTAAACACAGAGGTCAATATTACATTAGTAGCTTTGTCCAATAATTGCTCATTTGAAGTCACTACATGCAAATTGGAACTGTAAGAAAATGGGATTTTATTTTCTTAATGTCCTAAATGGATATTAGCACCGTATTACGTGTCAACTCAAAAACATTGATGATTTATATGATACTTGCTTAATTCTATTTGTGCAAAATGAGATCTTTTGTCAGTTTTGATTGGTTGAGAAGATCACAAAATTCCAAATATAAATGACTTAGAAATTTGGCTCCAACATTTAACCAAAGAGCTGATTCCTTTAGCTGTGTTAAAACTGTTGCATAATTCTCTCCAAGGAGAGATTGCAGTACAAGTCCTCACATTACACACTCTGCCTTAGCAAAGGAAGTCAAGGAACTTTCCCTTAAGACTACTTCAAATAGGAGCAATGACAAGAACATCTCATCAGGAGAACATACTACATTGTCCTAAAATCATTGTAAAACACATCTTTCAGTCACTCAAGCCTATGTATTTAAGCCTCACATCAACAAAGCTTTCCATTTAAATAGTTCCTGTTGGGAAAATGCATTAGTGTTTGCGATCTGTTAATTATAAATAGGCAGACTACTAATGTCTCCTGTAAGGTTTCCAAGACACCCTGTGAAAATTAATCATAATGGATTTTTTTTTAAGTTTTGTTTCTCTCCAATGGTTAATTATAGCTCTGATGAGTCTAATAAGACTGTACCACAATGCTTCTATTGCTAGTCCTTAGAATCTCAGGAAGTCAAAGACTCAAGTTATTTAATCATAGGTCTTGATTGTTAAAAAATTGCCACAAAATGAGCTCTATGTTGTCACTCAGAGCTAATATGAGAAAAGGCTCAGAGTTCTTTCCTTCACTGTATTCCAGATGAGGATTGTGCTAAGGTCTTCTTACCCCAACAGTTTCTTGTCATCTGAGTATCCTAGTTTATGAAAATAAACTTTGTGCAATGTGGCTCTTTTTGGGTAATAAAATCACTTGGTTCACAAGAGCATTAAAGTAACAACTTGTCTGAGTCTTTCACATTTAAAACTTATGAAGTTATTCTGTTTAATCAGTTAATTTATCTACTTGTTTTCATGTCTCAGGGGTCCAAGTGTTGCTTTTGAAATTATAGGGAACATGGTGTCCAAGGGCTTGCACTGCTGAAATGCATAACCCCATACACACAGACTCTTCACCTACTCTAGATGCAGCTTTGCTGTGATTTCTGTAAAATTTCATTATGATCACAAACACTTGGGAGAAGAAATATCATTTTTACAAAAAGTTGAGGACCATCAGCTATTTTATGATGGACAGATTATTTAGAAAATGAATATCCAGGCAACTTGACTTGTTACCTTGTATGCATGAAACACACCTAATTTTCATGACATCCATCTACTAATTTACTGGGATTCAGAGGAGATGGGTACAAGAGGAAAAAATTGAGTTGCATCATGAATTCCATGCTAGACTTCCTTCTGTATTCACTGTGACGGAAAATGAATCAGATTCAGTCAAGTCACTTGGCTATAAAACTGGCTGATCCCTTGTTTGTTGTAATATTCCAGTGGGATTGGATGGTTTTATTACTTCATGGAAGTAAGGCTGCATACCCACGTGTCTTGTTCTATATGGTAGAGTCTCTGATTTCTTTTCCTTTGTGGTTTGGGCAAATAAACTTTTCCTCTTATTCCATCAATCAACTCTATAAAATTTTAACATTTTTAGAATTACACTTATGTAACTAGAAAAATCTTAAAGCATTAGGCAATAAATTATAAAATTTTGCTTTTTATCCAAAAAGAGGCCAGAAATATTCCAGTCTCAGTTCTATACTAGTATGTGTTAATTTGATTATTGGGGGAAAATGTTACTTTTTATTATTTTTATCAATTTAAATAATTATAAAATTAATAGTTATACTCCAAAGAAGTAAAAGAAGTATGAAAATGAAAAAAATGATATGTTTCTATTGTTGAACCTTGTTTATAAAAAGCGTTATTAATTTTATAAGATAGTCAGACACATAAGTTGATGAAAAAGTTTACAGGTGAAAGAAAATTAATGCTCATTTATATTCAAATCCAAAGGAAAAGTTTAAGAATATTTTAATGAATTATTAGAAAATATGACCTCACTTAAATTTGAAATAATCAACCAAAATACCCAACAATGAGGTATTTCTCAAAAACACTTAAAAAATTATGTACTGATTGTTTTGTTGTTTAAAAGTTTCAGGGGTTTAGAAAAGCAATTAAGAAATATTCCTCAGTAAGCATTGTTAGGTTCTACTAATAAAACTTCTCAGTTAAAAAATGGACTGCTGTGTGTTAAAAGTAGTTTATTTAGGAAACTGGAAGAAGAACAGCACAGAATTTTCAAGTCTAATAATGTATTATATAGTAATATCAACAACAAATTTATGTTGTATAAACAGTCACTTTCAATTCAAACCAGACTGGAAGAGTTTTGTATATATTAACTGATTTCATCCATTCAACAAAACACATAATTCTGTGCTACCATTGCTCTTATTTTCCTAGTGAAGAAATTGAGGTACAGAAGGGGTAAGTACATTGTTCAGTTATACACTGAAGAAGTGATAAAATTGTGAATTAAGCCAAGACTTTCTGGGAAAAAAGTGCATAATCTTATCCAGGATCTATGGTACATTGGATATATTTGAATAGTGGGACTAGCGTTCACTTCAAGTTCTTCTTTTTTTAATGTACTTTCCATATTGTCTATTATGAAAAAAGATAATTCTATATCTAGGAATAAATAATCTTGAACATACATTTAACACATACTTAGTCATATACATTTTTTTAAAGATTTATTTTTTATTTATACATACAAGCTGGGGTGCAGGCCAGAGGCGTGGGGCGGCAAGAGTGTTCACCAGAGACAGAGCGGATAGCAGAACAGGCAGATCAGAAATACACTGCTGAGGGGAGCAGCGGGCAAGGCAGGAGAGGTCTGCCGCCCCATGTGGGATTCTCCCTGGCCGGGCGTCAAACTCGTGTCACAGCTGCGGACAGCTCCACAGCGCAGCGCTTAACCGCTGCGCCACCAGGGAGGCCCTTAGTCATATACTTTTATCTTCATAAAGTGCACATTTGGTCAGGCTTCTTTTACCAAAAGCGATCACCAATGTGAAAAAAATAAACTTTCTTTTTCCAAATATGGATCCTATCTGTATTAGTTTCCACATTACTGAACCAAAAGAGTCTTGGGGTTTCATAAATCAGTTCCCTAAAGATGACATTGTTATGCTTATGCAGAGACTCTGGGCTATAGGTCTTCGGTAAATAAAAAGAAGAAAGTCAAGGAAATAAGTTCAACACACATAAATTACAAAGACACATTGAGTCAGGCATTCAAGAACATCTTATAAAATCCAGTAAGAAAAGTGTCTGACAGAGACCAGTAGAACAAAAAATGGTCAGGCATATATTATCTGTCAAGAGAGACTAACTTGTTATCATATATCTGGTTCTCCAACATAGTTTCCACAATTCTGTGGTTTCAGATTATTATGAAACACCTGAGAAAAGATATGCCATGGAAGATTAAGGTAAACTCTGGAGAGACAGTGCAGAATCTAATTTGAAATAGAGATTTGGAAACTGCTGGGATTTTTGGCTATAAATTAAACCATCAAAACAAAGAGATGCATACAGCAGATCTATATATTTTAGAGATTATCCACAGTCTTAGTTTAAACAAAAAGAGAGTATCATATTATAAATACCAACATGATAACATTAATGTGGAATTGGAATATATTTCCAGTGGATGGAGAGTATTATATTTAGTGAAATAAGCCAGAAGAAGAAAAACAAATACTGGATGATTTTACTCATATCGCATATAAAGAGAAAACAAACAAATGGATGAAATAAATAAAACAAAAAGGGACTTTCAGACTATGAGATCAAGTAGTGGTTACTAGGAGGGAAGAGGAGAGATGAATTAAAAAAAGTAAAGGGTTTATTCTGTGTAAAGGATAGAATTGGAATTTTAGTGGTAAACTTAAAGTATTATATGCAGATGTTGATTTTAATGATGCAACCTGAACCATATATAATGTTAGAGTGCCCTTGAAATTTGCAATCAAAACTATGCACTACACAATGCACTATAACACTGTATTTCCATCAAAACCAATTTCGAAAAGTAAATCTACTTATTTCCAATTTTTCATGACTCATCTATAAAAGATGAGTAAAAAGGGAATAAGAAGATGAAAATGTATCTTACACTATTTTAAGATAGAATAAGATTGTTTTTCTCAGAATGTTGAGACTTTCTCTTAATCCTTTACTTAATCTTATCCTTACCTGTTAAAAAAAAAAAAATGTGTAGCTGGATTGCCCTTTAGCTTTACCAGAAAGAAAATGTGTTTGGATGATGATAAGTTTCTTGGGAAAGAGCCTCAGTATCTGCTTGCTCCAGGCAAAGTATACAACATCACACTCATATAAATGACAAATAACAAATTAGAACATTACCTTTGTTATTTAACTAAATTCCTTAAAGTGCTTAGGAGTAAAGTTCACACTTGGAAATACTATTATTCCTTACAAAATATTTTTCCAAAAATTTCAACTTGAGTCTGAACAATGGGGTTTCTGGGGTCTACAATATTTTCTGTCAGCTCTTCACCCTTATTCCTGCAGTTTCTAAGTTCCTTACTTAAAAGAATCGTTGCCCTTTAAGCAGGGCTGGAACATAGGTCTGCATGTGCGAGATGCTGACTTGCAATACACACCTAGTACACATCAGCTGCAGAAGTTTAATGCATCACTTTCTTGCCTGCCCTTGACCTTGCAAAGAATGCTATGTGTGAGGCAATCAAGAAACCTGTGAGGCCATATGCTGTGGGTCAGCCTCTGACCAGTCTCCCCAATCCAGCCATCACTCAGAGAGCATCATCACAAGCACACACAGTTCTATACACATGCCATTGTTCTGAATTTTGGTCGCAAGGGACCTTGTTCAGAAACGGTGCACTGGGATCATTCAAAGCAAGTTAGTGTTCAGGTTTTAAACAGGAAACGTGGAAACTCTGAGTGATCTTAGACAATAGCCTTCTTGACTTCCATTTTGTTGTTTTAATTATGGAAAAATATAATGAACATCAAGTGTATAATAAAATAAAATATACAACAGACGGACAGAAAAGGAAAAGTCTCTCTGTGTCCTTAAAGTTATCAATAGTAACAGTTTCTTTCACATTCTTCCAGAAATTTTACATCATTATAAATAAAAAAGGTATTATAGCAGTGTTGGAAAATAAAATCACATTGTTCTGCTTTTGTTACAGGTGGTAATGCATCCTAGAAATTTTTGTCCATCGATAATTCATATGAATTTATTTCACTTTTTTAAGGACAATATATTTTATTTTATATAACTACTATAATTTATCAAATCAACCCCCTACTAATTACTATTTTAATTATTCTCATTTCTGATTTTCTCTTATCACAACAATTCTGTAATGTCTAATTTTGCATGTTTTAGCATTGGTTTTTATTATAAAAGTAGATTAAAATTCTATTCAGAGAAGATTTATGTTATCCATTCTTTGTATTTTTTTTAATTTATTCTATTGAGGCACCATTTGTTTACAATACTATATATGATTCAGAGGTATAGATAGTGCCTCCTCAGATGTATGTTACCTTAGCACAGGCACCACCAAGGCACCCATAGTTCTCAACGTAGTCCATGGGTCTCTCCCCGCTTTGCACTCCACTCTTCCCCTTCTCCTTTCTAGCTCAATTTATTTATTTATTTATTTATTTATTTATTTTTAAAGCTGGGGTATAGGCCAGAGGCATGGGACGGCGAGAGGGCTCACCAGAGACAGAGTGGGGAGCAGAACAGGCAGATCAGAAACACACTGCTGAGCGGAGCAGCGGGCGAGGCAGGAGAAGTCTGCGACACCATGTGGGACTCTCCCCGGCTGGGCGTCCAACTCGCATAGCGCGCTGCAGAAGGCTCCACAGCGCAGCGCTCAATCGCTGTGCCACCAGGGAGGCCCTCTAGCTCAATTTTGCAGTCATATTTCTAGACTATTTTTTGAGTCTATTTTTGTCTGACCCTTTGTTTTATTTCTCTATTTTCCATATACGAATGTAATCATCACGCAATTCCCTTTCATCTGGTTTATTTCACTTAGCATAATCCCTTCCAGTTCCATCCATGCTGTTGGAAATGGCAAGAACTCATCTTTTTTAGACCTTAGTTGTATTCCATTGTGCAAATATACCACATTATTTTGATCTATTCCTCTGTCCTTGGGCACTTAATTTTCTTCCATAACTTGACTAAATAGTGTTACAATGAACATGAGTCAAAGTATTACTTCAAATTAGTGATTTTGTATTCTATGGGCAGATATCTAGTAGTGGAATTGCTGATTTGTATGGTAGAGATATTTAAAATTTTGAGAAATACCCAGGCTACAGTCCCAGCAACAGTGTACAGAGGTTCCTTTTCTCCATATCTTCATCATCATGCTGTTATCCATTCATTTTAAATAGAAACCACAACACGGCAGAGTTAAAAGATTATTGACTTTTTCATCACACTGACCAAGAGTTGAATCTTATTATAACTACTGATTTTTCTGAGTATCTTTGGACAAAACACTTAATTAACCACTTGGAGTCTCTGATTTCCTCTTTGTAAGATAATGACAATTCTTCACAGTTAAGATTTGGGGCAATCTTCCTTAAAATGTAGTATAAGTAAGCATCCTAAAACTTGTAGCTCAGATAGGAAGAAAGAAGAGGGAGGACAGAGAACAAAGTCTAAGTACAGAAGTTTAAAGTCAAAATTGGACTAAATACAGAGTCCTCTAGATTACTAAGCATGTTTTCCCCATTATTGCAATGGTTTCTAGTCCCTTTTCTCACATCTAGCTTTGCCCATTAATTGTGAGGCTGTCTTCACCTAGTCTGTCCTACATGGTGCATTGACTAGAAAATTATTGGCAAAGTGCATCTAAACAGCTAAGCTTATTTGTATTCTTGATGAAGGTCTTATGACCTCAATAATTGGTAATCATTAACTCTTTTGAGGGCTTTCAGGCACTGACTAATTCGTTCATATCATCTAACTCCAGGTTCATTTTTTCTTTTTACTATATCATAGTGTCTTTGTGTTGCAATACAGGCAGAATGACCTGACCAGTATATCTTTCTCTAGTTCCATGTCCTAGCTCTTTTGAGAAAAAAAGTAATCTTTCAAAATATTTACAGTGATGCCCCCCTGAATTTAATACAGCTTGCTCTTCATGGCTTTCAAAATCTTCTTTATTTAGCCCATCTTTATCTTACATGAGCTCCAGGACCATAAGACCACCATTTTGTCTTTTAAATATGCCATGACACCTCCCCCACAGGCTTTTCTTCAGTTTAAAATTCTTTCCCTCTATTATCTACCCATGAAAAGTATGTTCTCCTTCCTAAGCAAGGCAGATGAAATCTTGACTAAGAAACACTTCCTGATGTCTGCAGTCACAACAAATTACTCTTTTTGCAAAAGGAAAAACAAATGTGCATGCAACTCCAGTATTTTCTCCCTTGCTTTTTAAAATTATATTAATTGGGGAAATGATGATTTACAACACAGAATATATCTTAGGGGTACAGGCCTACACTCTTACAAGTGTACATTATTTCACCACAACTACCACCAAAGCCCCAGTAATCTAATTGTTTATATTTTGCTTCTCCAACCAATTAGAAACTATGCACAAGACTTATAACTGTGTCCCAGAAGAATGTAATAACTACCTACTCATATTTGTAGTTCCATTCATGTATTGTATCTTCCTCCCTAAATCCTGTCTTAAATTAAAAAAAAAAAAAACCACAGGTGAATATCACCTTCTCCATGCAACTACCTCTGAATACCTTTGAAAAGACATGTCTTTTGAACTCCAAAATCATTTTATCACAATTACCTCTCTGTTATGTACAGTCATTTTAGTATGTTTTTTTTTAAAGATTTTTTTTTTATGCATAGAACTGGGGTGTAGGCCAGAGGTGCAGGGGTGTGAGAAGATTCACCAGAGACAGAGTGAGGAGAAGAACAGGTTGATCTACTGAAATACACTGCTGAGGGGGCAACGGGGTAGGCAGGAAAGGCCTGCTGCACCATGTGGGAAGTTCCCTGGCTGGGGATCAAACTGGTGCTGCAGTGGGTGTGAATAGCTTCAGAGTGCTGAGACTTAACCCACTGCGCCATCAGGAAGGCCCAGTATGTTTTGATCCTTCCAAAAGATTTGAACCATCACATAGGCATAAATCGCATCTATTTTATTTACTACGTTTCATCTGCATCCAAGGTGTAGTAAATATGCAATAAAGATTTACTGTATGTTTGGAACATGTAGGCTATTGCTAATATCGTCTGTGCTTATATCTAGTATATTTTTAAGCTCTCACAGTTATTTTTGGTTAAAATTCAATGTTTAATTTTGAAGCATACAAAATTATCATTCATTTGGTCATAACCAGTGGAGTACACTCAATTATATTTGATTCACCCTAAAAGTTATGGCGTAAATGGAATGATGGGTAGATAAGTGAATGAAAATTTCCCACAGTTGTAAATTATGGTACGCCTGCGTTAATCACATACATAAATATTATTTCATTTGATGGAAAGTCACTGGGAGGTCAAGAAGGGAGATTTGCATAAAAATATATCATTCCCCCACATGGAGGAAAATGCATTTCTAATACAGCATTAGCTGCAGGGAGGACTAGTACAGAATGAACACCCACCAGGCTTTTTTAACCACTGCATTTATTTTTTTCTGTGCTCACCAAAATGAAAAATCATTCTACCCGCATAAAACAACAAGTTTGCATCTTCTTTCATCCCTCCCTAGTGAGAGTTCCAGCAGGAGAAGTCATCTTGTTACATTGCATTGTCAAAGCAGTGCTGGAAAAGCCAGGGAAATCACAACAGATCAGAAGTGAGGCCAACTGCACACACCAGGAGATCACTTTTGCTCTGGGATGTGCCCACAGCAGTTGCTCAAAAGGTGTGCATTGTCTACATTTTCTAGCTGTCATTACAGCAGCACATCTGAGATACCAACTGATGAGCTGGGTTTCCCTCTGCAGCCCCGTCAGCCCTTGGTGGAATTTATGGACATGTCATAAAGTTGTTGTATGGGAAAGAAAACATGGGCATTCAAGGTAGCAACTGAATGATACATATCCCATTTTGTAATTTGCTAAATTTTGCAATCTCCAAGATTTTGATATCCTTCTTAAACTATATAAGACTGAAGTTATTGTAGGTTATCTTGATTTGTCTCAATATTTTAGAGAGAACCAATTTAACAGATTTTTCGGATATACTGTGGGTCTTTAATAAATAAAAGTTTTTTTTTAAGTCTTTCTGGTTTGCTTCAAGAATATTTAATATTTCCCTATACTGAGAACAGAGCTTCATTTGCACTAGTTACTGAAATCAGTTTTTAATTTAAAAAAACAGAATTTTTATATATATAGTCAGGATGTAATAATGAAGAAGAAATAATGGAAGGAAAAGGAGAAAGAGGAAGAGAAAGAGTAGGAAGAGGAGAAAGTCATCATTTCTTTTCATTAGCATCCTGTTTTTTATTGAAATATTTAACAACTCTAATGCAAGGTAATTTGTTGTCTTAACAAGTAAAACCCACATGCAGTGGAAATGTTGTGAGAGGAGACTTGAATGCACTCATTTTTATTTTATTTCATTAATTTTTTTACATCTGTGTGGTTTAGAGGCAGGGTTACTTTATGCCTGCAAGGATAACATTGTTTATTCATGATTTTAAGTATTTTAATTATTTGCATCCATTCAATCAACGTGTATAATGCAAGAAAAAAAAAATAGATGTAAGAGGCCTTTGAATCTTCAGATAAGCAAAAATAAGGTGTTAGATACGTTAGTGTAAAGCAGCACTCTTGAATAAATATAATTCTCGTCTTCTAGAGCACATTTGGCACCAGAAAGAGGCGAACAACATATCACCAAAGTGGAAGTTTCTAGGGAGTCTGTATTAGACAGAAAGAATCAGAAGATAAATAGAAAGGTATCATTTCTCTAGTGCTTACTGTGTAGCAGGAATTTGCTAAGTTCTATGGATGCATCGAGGACTATATAATACAACTGAATAAACATTTCAGAATAATGAGTAAATAGGAATGTTATAGAAAATGGAAGAAAAAAGATGAAAAATTCAAGACTCAGTCCTGGAAGATTAATATCTAAATAACAAAAGTTGCAATAAATGTGAAGAATGGTCAGCGACAGAAGAAAATGATCAAAGTAATAACTCAATTCAATATCTTAGAAATAAAGCACATTTGTTTCCACATTTAATGGACACACATAGCGCCCATCAGAGAAGGCTCACATTGAAGAATAACTTTGTGAATTTCAAAATATCAACAGGAAAACAGGAAAAGCTTTAAAAATGTTGAAAGAATTAAGGCAATGCACACAAATCAGATTCACAATTACAACAAAAGAAGAATTTGATGAAACACTAAACTCGGGTACAAAATGGATCACTGTCATCAAAATTCTTAATAATGAGGAAGAGGACTTACCATTTAAAATCCTATAACCAACCAAAAATTCAGTACCTAATACTTCTCTGATATTTAGTGATCTGAAAACACACTGCATGCATTACACTTAATTTTTCAATCATATAGAGGAGATTTTTTTAATGGTATTATGCTCATTTTATAGATGAGGAAATGGAGCTACAGAAAGGTTTAAATAATGTGCACTAAATTTCCAGCACAGCTACATGGGAGGACCAGTATTTAAAATTTTCAGTCTTGGTCCAAATATGTCATCCTATGTCTTGACCAAAAATAAACTACTAGTCAAACAAAAATGACTACCTTGACCAGGAATGGTTTTATCATGCTAAACATAAAATACTTTCATAAGTAAATTAAAGAGATTATCACCAATCTTTAAATTTTACTTCTAAAATAATTAGATGACCTACCTAGTAGCTATATTTTTACTGTTACCTAAAAATTCAGGTGATTGATCAAAACAATTTTAATTATTATGTGGATTTTCTTCTACTTTCCCTTCCCTGTAGTCCTTTTCTCAATTTTACTATAAATATTAACCTCATAGCTCCCTCTGCTTATAAATTTGATAAATGTAGCTATAAACTGAATTCATTCTTACGCTGAATTAAAAGGCAAGCATATTCAGTATAGTAAGAAATAATTCAGTAGAATAAGACTATTTCTAAAGCTTTGACTTAAAACATGCTTCCAAAAAATCTCACTTTTCTAGTGACCCAAATATCCTTTAAGCCTTTGCTTTCTTGGGATGTTTACCCCCTACTTTAAGTAGTTTCATACCACCCTTGTTCTTCACAAATTTAGTGACAAAACTCCAAGTAGCGCATCAGTCATTTGACTAATAAGCATTCTCTGAAGCCCATGAAAAAGGAGGGATGTGTTCCCTTTATTCTACCACTGTGTATTAAGTTCCCCAAGCATGTATTATTATTATTCCTATTACCCAGCAGAACTAGTATAATTTGCAGTAGGATAAATCATAAGCCAGTTGATTCTCAAATCTCCCCAAGTTATTACTTTACTTCATCCAAAGATTGTACAGCTGAGACCACTGGGATATTTCAGATAACTCAAAGTTATTTTCCCTCTCTCTCTCAAGACTATAAAATTGAAAAAAAAAAAAAAAAACTCTTAGGCAGTAGAATATTCCCATAAATAATTAGCCCTGTATTGTATTGGCCAAAATAAATACTTCAAGAAACCCATACAATTGCAGAATTAACTTGGTTGACAGTGCTAAATTTTAGACATTTGAACATAAGGGTTCCTAAATGACTTTTAGTGGTGGACATTTCTAGGTTTGGCCACCCAGGATTCAAACCCCCTCCTTAAAGTATTAATACTTAAATTGAGTGAGGACTAAAGGACCTATCCTAGTTTAGTCCATGCTACAGGAAACACGTCATTTGACTTCCAAGACTGAGGAATGATTTAAACTAAACCTCAATCCCATTGTTCAGCCCCAGGAAGTATTTTGTGTGAAATGTACATCCCCTCATTTGATCTATCAAAAAAAAAAAAAATGTTTGTTTAGTTCTTGGGAAAAGAGAATGATTAGGAATCACACAGATTTAGGATCCTCTGGTAGTCATCTTGAGACAACTAGGAGAAAAGTCTGCTGAAAATAAAGAAAACCCACAGTATAAAGTACAGAATTGTACAGAAAAAGAATCAACAGATTGAACATGTCATTTGAGCGACTGGATCAGTCATCCCCTACAGTCAGTTCAATCTCTGGAATTTTCAGTTATGAGGACCATTCATTTTTAAACAAGATTGACTTGGGTTTCAGCTTCTTGTAAATAAAAATATTTTAAATAATTCCCTACAGTAAATAGTTGAATGATAGACCTTCCCATCTATGGAACTAGGAATCCTGGTGTGTTAAGTGCTAGTTTCAGGGACATGAAGATATTTAAGACATTATCTCTACCATCAATCCGTAGTGAAGTTCTCTTCCCATTGCTCTTGCTTCGACATAGACTTAGGAAGCTTGTTCTTCACTTCCTCACATCATCTACACAAAAAACGATGTATTTGCCAAGATTCTAATTCTTGGCAAACAATTTAATTTCAGTTTAGAGGAACCACTCCTGAATCAGCTCAAAAATGAGAAATTTATAGGGTTCAAAAGACTATCAGATTCATCCAGTTCATTTTAAAATGGCAACAAATAAATAAGGATTTTCAGCAAATAAAGTTTTCAAGATATTCACTAAGAAAGAGCACGGTCCTATGAGGCAGGAAATTTCCTGCTTCTCTGCCCTTGTTATTTGAGGAAGAGAACTGAAGGGCTGGGAAAGTCAGAACCCTACAAAGTCCCAAATGTCTTCCTGTCCCTGTTCACCATTGTGTAGTGATAAATTCTAATTACATAAACTGAATTTCTTTTATTTGTACTAAAGAAAGGAAGAGAGATGTTTAGCACCATTCTTATTATCTGGGGCAGTGTAACACAAAATATAAATATAAATGACCTAAAAAATGATGTTTCTCATGAAGCTGCATTACAAGAAGGGCTTGTTCTGTTCCACTAGGTACCAGCTGGGGTGGCTAGAAGACTGGAGTTCAATTAATTTGAAACTCACTTGCTGGTAAGTCTGCAAGCTGGGTTCGAAACACTCGAAGAGCTCAAACAGCAGCAGGTAACCAGGGGGTGGAAGAACAGTTGCTGTTTCTTGAAAATCTCTCTCTCTCTTTCTCTCTCTCTCTTGCTCTCTCGCTCTCTCGCTCTCTCTCCTTCATCTGTACCTCTCTTCAGCTCCTGCTCCAGTTTTAGTGCCACCTCTACCACTACCACCAACCTCTACCTCTAGCAAACCTCTAGCTCAATCTCTCTCAACTCTATGGTTAATCTCTCTACCATGGCAAATCAAGGAAGCCAGAGTTCTTGCATGTCAACACAGGGCTCTGATGAGGCGAGCAGAAACTGTATTACCTTTTATGACACTCTCAGCAATCACACATTACCTCCACGGGGTCTATGTATTGAGGCAGTCACAAAGAACTAACCAGGTTCTGGAAAAGCAGGTTAGGGCACATATATTGTGACAGACATGTTATATAAATTTGCCAAAGTCACAATATACACCTGAGCTTGAGTCATTTACCTGTGTGTATTTTAACTTAGAACATTTTACTCCCAGAAATCTGTTTGTCTATTTGGTATATCTAATACTAGAATCAATCTTTCAAAAACATTGCACTACACAAGTAGAGAGAAAGGCATATTCCAGAGGTTTGTTAGGAAATAGAATAAAATGAGGCCAGCTCTGAATGGAGATTTTCCTTAGCAGTCTATGCAATGGAACACAAGAGGACAGAGCTTTGTGTATTTGTCTTGGTTGGATTGGATTAAAAACTTCTTTGCTGGGCCTCCCTGGTGGCGCAGCAGTTGAGCACTGAGCTGTGGAGCTGTCAGCAGCGGTGCAAGTTCGATGCCCAGCTGGGGAGAATCCACATGGTGCAGCAGACTTCTCCTGCCGCGCCCGCTGCTCCCCTCAGCAGTGTATTTCTGATCTGCCTGTTCTGCTCCCCGCTCTGTCTCTGGTGAACCCTCTCGCTGCCCCACACCTCTGGTCTGTACCCCAGCTTGTATGTATAAATAAATGAATCTTAAAAAAAAAAACTTCTTTGCTTTTTGTGCTTGAATTCATTAATAACAGTCACACTTACATTACTTTTTTAAGCCCCCATGTGGATGCTTTGATTTTCTTTTTACCTTTTTAAGAAAACTGGAATGGTTGTCATCCAAATCTCCATTCAATTTTTGGGAAGCTCCCTCAACTTTGTTCAACAACTGCTCCCTACCCCCACACAACTTTCTCCACCACTGACAAGTTGTCAATAACCACAGGAGTCAATTTCACAATCTGTCAGAGACTCATTTCAACAGGTCTCAAAGACAGCAGGACATTTCATTTTCACACGGTGCCCTGCTGGTGCTACTCGTCCTGTGACAGGCTACAAGGAATGTCTCTCACCTCCTGGTTTTTATCATCAGCCCATATTCTGTGATGTTCCCTCTGTACATTAAGACAGAGAGAAACAACAAACTGCAAACTCACCATTTGTTTCATTATTTCATATCTGATATCTCAGTATTAATGGGATTGACTGAGAGATAACTCCATCAATGACCTTGTTGTGCAAGGAACAAACAAATTGCTATATTCCCAAGTCTCTCTGACAAGACAGAAGCCTTGAAGACTGTGTCATCCATTTCTTTGACACAATTAAAACCTCTGCTCAGAAGAGCAGGAAGAGTTGTCTTCTGAAGCAGTAAATAGCATCAAATGAGTCAACACTGCAGGTCCCTACTCTGAGTTTCATTGCTCCTTTAGAATCTCTTGTTTTAGCATCACAGGTTCACAGTAACTAAACATTCCAGCTCAACTTTGGAGAACCAGCAAATGGCAAAAAATACAAAATACTATCGTATTTGTGGAGAGCCTTAAGGAAAAAGCTGTAAGTAGATGTTATTATATTGCTTCATACTATATTCAAAAAGATTCATAAAACCTGCTGACATCACCAGGTACAAGTAGCTCCCAACACCACACTCTGCACTATTGTTCTGGATTATCTGGAAAACATAGGCATCAGACACAGCTGAGTGTCAATCCTGTTCCTGCTCATTATTAGTTCTATGATCATGGGTAAGTGACTTAGCAGCCTCAGTCTTGGTTTCTTTCCTTATTTGTAAAATAGGGAGAATAATAATAGATGCTATCCAGATTTGTATAAGATAATGGAGAGTTTATGATTCATGAAAAGTGATCACTATGGTAATTGATGAATAAGAATAATATAGGAAATATAATATATATAATATATAATAATATATATATATAATATATATGTAATATATAAATGATATATATCTCAGCTCCTTGAGCATGGCATGCTGATTTTTTATGGGATATTTGAGCCTAGTCTTCCTCATCTGAAGGTGCTTTCACAAGGTGTTTTTCATGTCTCTTTTCTTCCTAGTGATCTCACTCCAAGTGTGACCTTATAAAAGAAGATTTTCAAAACTCCATTGTCTTAAACACCAACTTATTTTTTCCCCTTCATGATCCCAAGGACTAGTTACTATTACAATTATTTATTTCTTTTTAAAGATTTATTTTTTATTTATACATACAAGCTGGGGTACAGGTCAGAGGCGCGGGGCGGCGAAAGGGCTCACCAGAGACAGAGCGGGTAGCAGAACAGGCAGATCAGAAACACACTGCTGAGGGGAGCAGCGGGTAAGGCAGGAGAGGTCTGCCGCACCATGTGGGATTCTCCCGGGCTGGGCATCGAACTCGCGTCGCCACTGCCGACAGCTCCACAGCGCAGCGCTCAACCGCTGCGTCACCGGGGAGGCCCCTATTACAATTATTTTTGATTGCTTCCTTCTTACTTTCAGAGCAGCTAAGATGATAAGAAAAAGTCATGCTTATTATATCTCAAGTTTATCATATTTGGCAACTATGAAACTATGCTGTCTTATAGAAGTGTTTCTCTTGAAAGCTGGAGCCTTACTATTTTGTTCACAGAAGTTTCTTCAGAACCTATTATACCACATATCATATGTTCACCCTCTAATATCTTTTGAATTAAGAGTTTAATGGTCACACACTCTATGTAGGCTGTCTCATCACTACTGGGTGCCAATGTTTGTAAGATGTGAAGATAATACCCATTTTGTTAAATTTCCAAGAATATTAAATATATAGAAGCCATTGTAAATATGTCTTCATAATACAGAAACATCATCATCAATTATGAAGTATATATTTTATAGTAATAAAAATAAGTCCTTAATGAGGTCTACTAATGAGTCCTAGTTTAATTCTAACCTTCATATACCTTTTCTCCTTTCTCCTGCCTATTATCCTTCTCTTTTGCCATTGCATTGTAAGTATTGTTCAGTTTAATGTGTACTTATTTATAATGTACAATCGCACAAAGATCATTCAATTCGATAAATCTTAAATTTAGTGGAAAAGGAGGTGCTCATTTTTTATTGTTATTCCTAATCTATAGCAATACAGTATAGTGGAATGTAGGTGAGTTTTTACAACATCCTGATTTTGCAAACTTGACTACTTATGTTACTTATGCATGTGATTCAAACATTTTGACTCAAAAGCTTGTTCTTTATAAGATGAAGATAGTTTATATACACTTTGTGAACATACTAGTAGATTATGAGTACTTCATAAATACCAGAAATGTTACAATGAAAATGGGAATAATAAAAATAATTACGATATTAATCTATTATGCACTAGCTTCCACAAAGAAATTAACCTTCAATAACTATTGTTTTTGGTTCTCTATATTAAAGACATTATCATATTTTCAGTTCTTACAATATGCTGGCTTTAGAATTTCCAACTAGGGAAAAAAAATAAAATACCTTCGTTCTATTATCTAAGTCACAAAAATATGTAGGTGATAAGTTATTATACTGAAAGAATAAGACTCCAATGACAAATATCCTAGCACACAATTTAATTTTCACTCATCATAAAAGCAGCTCAATGGATAATGTGAAACTGTAATTGCCAACATTAGAATAATTGAAGATTAAGGTACCAAAGGGCAAGAAAACTTTCAATTATTTATTTGTTTGCAACACATCTGTGAAAGCTGTTGTCTGCAAAATGTTTGGGTTGAAGGAAAAAAGGGAAATGAAAGATTAAAAGAAACAGAAAGTACAGAAAAAGCCCTTAGATTCTGTATACACAGAGAGATAAAGACACATATATATATACATATATATATATAATATATATACACACACATATACATATACACACATGGCATTTGAGATAGTTATATCATATATATTCATTATGCCATGTCATATTACATATTACCTTTGTGATAGATTTGGTACATGACTTTATGCAAGCTTCTTGAAATATATTACTTGAACTTAAAAATCCATAGAATTTTTCCAAACACATGTTCAAGACCTCATTATTCATTATATCTTACAAGGCTAACTTTGGTCAACTGGGATTGTCAAAATACCACGTCAAGGCATAATCTCACTGCTGACATCACCCTAGCAATTTTGGAGTCCTTACAACAACTCCTTTCTTGTGTTACATCCCATATTCTTTCCTAGACCCTATTTCTCTAATCACACTTGAGATACACCCAATTCAGTTTCTCTTTTGGGGTTAATAATGCATGTCCTTGCAATTCTCAGATGATTTTCCTAAAGAGACTTCATTGCTTTCCATGCCAGACCACCTATTCTATTACCCATAATTCCTTTATAGGTGGCTTCTTTTTTGCCTCTTCTTCCCAGATCTGATAATTTATGGTCCATACTTTCCCAAGTGCCAGTCTCATTAAAATTGACTCCTATCACTGCCATCCTGTCAATGTCTGTGGTAATGTCATCAACTCAGCCTATTGGTTGACCTTAACCTTCTCCTCTAACTCCAATGCAACTGGTTGTCAGATAAACATCAAGAGTAAGAACATGTTACACAAGAAACATTTTTGTCAGTGCTATTGGATTATGTGTTCACACTTTTACTTCCCATCAGCGAAACTAATAAATATTTTCCTTATTATAAAATAGGCTGCTTTCCTCACATCTAGTTAACATGATTTGATGTAATTTCATATTGTGAGTAAGATGAAAATAAAAATCTAAGAGGACCCCATTTTGACCTCCAGCTACAAAGATGAAGGAGTCCCCCGTTTGGATTAGATGAGAGGCTTGGAGAGATCTGGTGAGATAGCCAATAAAGCTTAATAAGATCAAACTTGAGAATTGTTGTCACTTTAAAAGTTTTATACATATTGATTATCATCTGCTTTTGCAGGTTGTAAATGGCAGGTCCTTAGCTCTAAGCCACTAGAGGCAACCAGGATGAACCAGAATGTAATAGCAGGAAGACTGCAATCACTCTACATCTGTGTGCCAACAGATTGCATGGATTTCACTCTTAGCTCTCCATTGAGACCATAAAGCAGCAAACACAGGAGAAGTTACTCAAGGGCAGAAGCAAAAACCAAAACCAGATGTCCTATTCTGTCACAGATTCACAGCTAAAATCAGGAGACTATAAACTTCTCTGTCTGAAGTAACTTTTCTTCTTTGTTTTTCATTCATGGGGTGTATGTTATGTTGCATGCAAAGCAAGACTTCAGAATGGTAGCCCTTGGATAAAGTTGCTGATCCATTTAGGATGCACCTACTAATAAAATTTAGTTTGTTTTTCAGTCATCTCCACAGTCAGAGTTACCGGTGTCAGCACCATACTCGTGAATCAAAAAGGACTATGTGTACAGTAACCACTGATAGGAAATTTCCATTGTTAGGTCAATTCTCAAAGACCTTTTAATTGCAAACACTTAGCAGATATCTAGGCTTAGGGGAAAAAAACACTTTAATACATCTTAAATCTGAAAAGTCCATTAGAACTAGTTTCCAAAGAGCAATTTAACATCAAAATTCTTGCAAATATCTTATGTGAAATGTGACTGAGAAGACATTTTAATGGCTTCCTACAAGGTGGGGTTTTGTGACCCCTTCATGATACCATCTATAAAGAAAAGCTGCTAATATGGGATGGGGAACAACACAGAAGCTGATAGAATGTTCTCTTTTTTCCCTCTGAGTTCTGTTTACAACAGTTAGTTTAATCTAAGACTAACATAATGACAGCTGTCTCTGTTCTAGGAAAAATTGTTAGTGGTATAATAAACGATGATCCTGAGCTAGAATAGGTAACTTGATCAAGGCTTTGCCTCATTCAAAAAAACTTGCCTGTCAGTGTGTCTCTACTCGGCAGAAAACTGGCACTGTATTTATCTAACTAAAGGGAAATCCAGGTGGCAGCTATCTGAAAAATCCCTCTCCTCAATTACTTTTTTTTTTTTTTATAGTAATGAAAGCAGGTAGAAAAAATGACTTTCTGAATCCATGATTCTCCATGGACTGGTTCTTTATATAAGGAGAGTTGAGAGTAATTTTTCAGGTCCTCCCAACTTGTGAGGATATCTGGATGTCAATGACCCTTTTAGATGTGATGCATGGTTTCTTTAGGGTTGTTGTTCTGGCAGGTTCCAATCTACCTGTCACAAAACAAGATTTTGGTGTGAGGACTGCATGGCTTAGTAAGACCTTTAGCATCTTATCAAGGAGATCTAGTTTCTGGACCCTGAGCACTCAACTTCTGCTCCTTTTCCTGACCTTTTCCAGTCAGTGATTAAAAGCCACATCCACTAATTTACCCATAAGAAACCTGGGAATCCTTGTTGATTTTTGCCTTCACATTATATTGCAAATTCACCCTAACCCTTCAAATTTTACTCATGTTAACTCTAAAATACTTGGAGTCATATAATTTTCTCTATCCCCACTGCCAGTGTCTTAGGTCATCCCTTTATCTTCCCTCACCTTATTATAACAATATTCAGAATATTGTTAGCTATAGTTGTCCCTTCTAGGTCCTTCTGACTGCATACTGCACCTTGCTGTCTGCAGTGATCATTTCTGAAACTCAGCCAAGATAATTATACATCATAAGGCTCAAGAGTTGTTTTTTTTTTTCTCTAAAGGCTATGAAATATCACATAAAGTGCCTTGATCAATGCCTAATTTACTAGAAGTAAAACATAGGTGTTTACTCATTTCTTTTCTCATTATTTGACCTTACGACTCATCATACCTTGTGGGTTCTATCTTGGAACCCTCTTATTTAAGAAGTCATGTTTAAGATAACTTTCCTCTTGCCTATCCATAACGTTGGTGAATACCTCTCTCATGGCACTCAACCTGTGGTCAGACTCCCTCCATTCTGTTTCTTAAATGTCTTGTAAGAAAAATATAATTATGCACAATTAAATTCTAATCACCATTTTTTTCTCTACAATTCCCTCCCTATGATTAATTTTTAACTCAAAACAAATGTATTTCTCTCCAAATGCATTTCAGGGAACCTTGAAAAAAAACAGTGTTGCATCTTGAAAAAGAAATGTCTATGTCCCTTTGAGACTGATAACAACATCGACACGAACTAGCGCCAAAGGAAAACTCCCTGTCAAACACCATGACTTCTGACACCTATATCATCAGTGTTTCCTCCAACCTCAGAATGCAAAGGCCCTCACTCCCTTCATGTGCCTCCCACCTCCTCAGATTCCTTCCCCCTTTGAATAATCACAGCACTTCCAACATTCAGTGTTTGCCTGAAGCTGGCAATCAGAATGGGGAACAACTACAAAAAGCATGAAGAAAAATTGGGGGCTGACTGAAATTCATTTTTATAGAAATCTTTTAAAACTGGCTGTGGTAATGGTCATACAACTTTATAAATTTATTTAAAATTATAAACTATTGTTGTATTCATCTAATATGTTAAGTTATGACATCTTCCTAAAGCTGTTAAAATGTATAGTTTGGCACAAAATTAAAATTGAAAATAAAGAAGTGAAAGATTAAAATCTCAACATTAAAGTTGAAAGGCCCCCTGATTACTTCCAAAGTAGAATGTATTTCATATGTAAATTAGGAAGCAGATAAAACAGCTTACAAAAACCCATCATCCCAATTCTTTGGATTCATCTTTCCACTTCTAAAAATCTCCAAGTTTAAATATTAACAATGACCAGGCTTTGTTTTCCTAATCAGTCTTTTAGTACTCATAAAAATTCATGAATTTTAGAAATTACTCAACAGGTTAATAGTCTTTTTTTTTTTTTGCATGCTAGTTTGTGTGTTTGTTTGTTTGTTCATCTATTTTTTACACACCCTCGTTTATTTTTTCACAAGATAGGATTTCTTCCCTCAGGTGTGGTCACCACAGTTTTCCCCTACCAAAGTGCCCACAGTCCTCCACCATGTTAACAAGTCTTCTTAATTGAAGTATCTAATACATATTTCCCAACGCGCTGGCAAGTGAACGCGCTACATTATTCAAAATGGTTGGGTGGAGATACAGAATAAATTGTCACTAGTTAGAATGTGAATTGCATTCACTATTTCCTCTCAAAGCTACCGACCTATTCACTTGCCCATACTAGCAAACTCCTGGTTGCATGAAGAACTAGTCAAGAGAAGCAACCCTCCACAACCCAGGTACTGATGGATAATGTCACCGTCACTTCTGACACACTGCTTTGTCAGGTTACTGTTCTATTACGGTGAATTGGCCCTTGCACTGAAGTGGCTATTACAGAGACGATGATGGCATTTCAGGCCAAAAGAGGGAGGACCGTGCATCTACCCAGGACCTGGTTAGGATTAGACAGTTTATGGGTGCTTCCATATACATGAGCTCACTTCATCTTCATAACCCCTGTAAAAGATGTTAAAACTTCCTTTCCTCCTTTTTATATATAGAGAAAATGAGACTAGGAGAAGTTAACAAGATCACTTACGTTTGTGGCAGTGTATTGAAACCTCAGTTTATAAAAGTGATGGTTGTCACTATGCCCAGTTGCCAAGCTGTGGAAGATCAACATACAATCCAAAGAGCATACTCCAGAGACTCACATCTTATAGGAGACTGCCCAGACTTAGTTTCTTTAGGGTTACTCACTGAGCCTGTGGTTGGCAAAGTGGGAAATAAGTAAAACCAAATATCACTCAGCATTCAGAAGGAATGGTTGTCACTTTGCCAAATCACCCAGATATAGATAATCAATATATGTCTAGTTGCCTTCATCCTGTCAAATTACATTCTGCTATTTGAAGTTGATGTCTAAACTCCCTCTTTTCTCCCTGGAACAGAGAAACTTGGCATTTGCAGTATAAGACTCAATTTTATACTGACTGTAACAATAAGGTAAAAAGTCCCTTTAAATAATTAAGGGCTGTTCAGTATAATGTATAGTCATCCTAAAGTGCTCAAAAACTGAAGCATATGTCATAACACACCGGTGGCTTTAACCCGGCCTTCATTTTTCCACCTCCCTATCCTTTAGAGAACAGAGGGCTAATACAGGGGACTGTTTCCTTTCCTCTCCTGACAAAAGACACATCAGGTCTTCACTGAAGAGTCTGTCACACTCCACTTAGCATTGACACATGTTGAATTGATGCTTCAGAGTCAGGAATGTCTAAAGCATTCCTGGAAGGAATGCAGCCGTGTGGTGTGTGCGCGCACACGTGCATGCACTGCAAGCTAAGGGAAAAAAGATAAAACAGCAACTTTTCTTCTTTCCCATCATAAATTTCTTTCATGTTATTTTATCCTCTTTGGGCCTTGACTTTATTTATTGAGTAAGAAAAATTCTGGAATAATGTAGATTCTTATTTTGTGGGCAACCTTTATATAGTTCACAAGGAACAAAAAACAGGAGCAGATTTATAAAGAAGAGAGAGAGAGGCGGTTATTTTCCCTCCCAGGTAGAACTAACTGCTTGTTAAAGAGCAAATCATTCCTTTCTATTTAGCCAGATTTCTGTCTCTCAATTGCTTACTAAATCTTGGAAATTGAACTTTTTTCCTGCAGATACAATTCTTCTTTGCAGTCAATATGCAGTCAATGCATGTTAATACAGCACATTTTTCCTTCCTCCTCCCTCTCTGTCCAAAGTCCCATTAATAATGACAATAACAGCAACATTTGACATTTATACAGCCTGAAGGATTCAAAAAAGATTTCACCAATTACTATGAATAGAATTCTGATGAGCTGAAGCTACTTTTGAGGCCAGAGGAGAAAACAGACACACAGATTTGCAATGTGAGAGATTCTACCCCAGGGTAGTTTCCAGAGAACCCCCTTTTATAAAAATCTCCAAAATATGTACTTCCATACAGAAAAGTCAGGTCTTTCATTTCTAAAACAGCTAACATTTAACATTTAACACTGGAAGTCAAGTGACAATGACCTGGTCAATTTAAACAAAACATTGGAAAGCCTGGATCCCTTATATCTACCTTATTTCCAGTGGATTCCATTTTTTAGGTCATTGTTAACCATCTGACTTGCTTTCATACCTACTAGAAAGACACAACAGGAAACTCCAGTTGTCCTGAAATTTTAAATGTCCCTATCTATTCCCAGACACTCTATGTATTGGGTAGGAGTCTGGAAAATATTTGGAAGACTTCAACTCAAAAATGAAAATATTCTTATGGACACAGAATAAGAGTGTTCTTCCAGAAGATTTACGTATCTCCTTTTTATTCATTTTCTGTTAAAAACAAAACAATAACACTAATAGCAGAAACAAAAACTTTTATGAAGAAATGAAACTTTATAAGACAGTAAGCTGTATTTTACTAAAATGTTATGTAGTAACGTCAAATAAATTGATCATTCAAAGGTAATTTACTAGTAACACAATAATCATTAAAGTAAGGAAAAAATACAGCTCTACATTCACAGTATCTTAAAACCATGGGCTTACCAAAGTCACACAAATAGCTAGTTCCTCTATAACATAAGTATAGATGTAGTAATAGAAATACATGAAAGAATACAAATATTTAAATATTCAGTTGGAGGTGTCTAGGAGATTGGTTGCTGATCATATGTGTTTAAATCTATTCTAGAATAAATTCAATTTCTTTTTCATCTTGGTTGGCAAAACAGTAGGTTATACTGCTGTCAACTCCCTAAGGAAGCCAAAGGACTTTGTTCTGAGGGAGTATCAAGTGCAGAGTTGCCAAACAGGTGCTGTCATCCATTACTACACACATCTTTCAAAATCATATAAGTATAAAACTGGCAGTATAGAAGATTTAGATGGGCAAGATGAAGAGTTCTTGAGCCTCAAGCCAGAAGCTAAGACAAAAATGTTTGCAATCATCTTGCAGTGAGATATACATTGACTTGTTAAGGTAAACTAAAACACAATATTGCTAAAATCAAATCAATATAATGCAATTGTAAAAATGACTTTACATGTAAATTTGAGTTTGTGGCACCCCAGAGACAAGTTAACAGGGAACTACCACAGTAAAGAATATTGATAAATGGTCTAAAGATGCTTAAACTAGAAAAAATACACTACCTAATTTTTTTTATTTTCCTTTTTTTTTTTGGCACAAATGTGTGTGTGTGTGTGTGTGTGTGTGTGTAGCTAAAAATCTGATTATTAACTGACCCAAATTCAGCGTACACACTGCATAGGTTTTCACATATTTCATCTATCAAGTGAATAAAATAAATATCACATATGAGGTGAAACGCAGCCACTTCAGTACTGGGTCATGACCGTTTCCAGAAAAAAAAAAAGGTACTAATGTTCATCAAAGATAAAAAGTATTATACTCCCTTTTTATGATTCCCTAAAATTTACAAGTCCATCAATATAGCTTATTAACTGATAAATGTGTCTAAAAACAGTGGCTATAATAAGCACTGCATTAGCCCAAATTATGCTTGAGCAGGCTTATCTATGACCTATTTACTTTGTGGATATTCACATACATACTCTAAAAGTGATATATAGTGTGTGTGTATATATATGTAGACAGATGATAAGAGATAGAGATAGAATATACATACAAACGTACACATGCTCTAAAAAAGGACAGAATATACATTGTTTTTCAAATGTATACACACACCGAAAAAGCTGTACAATTTTTTTATTTAATTATTTGAGTCACACTATTTAAATTCTTTACTACCAGTATAGTAAAAGTGTGTGAATTTACATTAGGATGATGTAACTATAAAGCAAAAGATTATACTCTGATGTCTATAAAGAATATTTTCTAGTTTGCTAATGTCAGAAATATTTCCACATCCCCAGACTAATGGAAACAAGTATTGATAAGCCACAAGAACAAATTTTTTATATCTGTTCTAAAAAATGTAGATTTTGAGCTGTGCTTTCATTTCAGGCTTACATTTTCTACCTTTATACTGACTAGAAACATTCATATTTTTATCATGAAGCAGTCTGGAGATGGAAAATATACATACTAATGCTCATTACCTTCTTTTAAACTCAGAAAACAGAAAAAAAAAAAAATGCCCTAAGCAGCTTAGTTCTTGTTCTGACTGAGCCACTACCTACTAGTCTAGGCTACAGGAAATTATCTATGCCCTCCAGGGTCTCATTTCTTCATTTGCAGAATCTATTCTCAATGTTTGGAATAGACAATTTGTTCTTGAAGTCTGCTTCTAGAATATCACTAAAGTTCTCTGGATGACAAAGTCCCCATTCATCCAATTTTCAAGTGTTGTCTGCCATAAACCTAAATATTTACAAAATCTCACTAGAATAATTATTAAAACTATTTCTTCCCTACTATGTAGCTTATATTTTACCCAATGTATTTCCAGTATTTTTCTGACTTTATTCTGGTTTCTGAATATAAGAGTGCAAAGGCAACAATCTTGGTTGGAATTCCACTTCCAGCTGTTCATTCTCCTACCTGATGTCTCAGCCCTGTTCACACTGTAACTGGTTTCTATGGAAACAATTATGCCATCACCAACAAGACGTTTGATGTAAATCTTGGTTCACTGGGAAACTAAATGAAAAGTAGTATAATACACAAACATATTTAGGCTTTATAGTCTATGACATTAGGGATGGGAAAAGAAATGAAATGATACCTTTGAAAACTCCAGGTTATTAATAGCCAGGCCATTATTTAATCAATATAAATAGATAACTATAAAAGCAAGCTGAAACTCTGGATAAATTATCCCTCTTGCTTCAGAGATGGAAAGGTCTGCAGACCATGGAACTGTACAGCAGAAACATTCTGGAGTGATTTCAGAGAGCAACATATGGTTACAAAGTTGCTTAGGAATATTAGTAGTTTCTTTGGCAATGAAGTAACTCAAACTATTGCTACAGATTTGTTCCTGAATATAACTAAAAGCTGCTCAAGTTATTTTATTGGATGATATTTAACTCCAAGAGTTTTGGAATATTATGTAACAGATTCACAGAATATCCATTTTGCCAAAGCTTAGGCCATTTGAACAAAATTGCCCAAATTAAGATCTGTACCTTAGAAAGAGGATAAAAAGGACTCTATTCTGGCTGTTGTTGTTAATCACTCATCAACTTATTAATCATTCTCCATATAATCAAAAAGTATATATTGATCCTGAGCCAAACATCAATCAACCACTGTGCCTGGTGCTGGGGTTATAAAATAAAAATGGTCCACTCTCTACTTTTAGGATATCACTCTTTATTGCAAAGGAAACACAGGGACTACTAATATAGACATAGCAAGATGTTTTTAAAAGTACCCACAAATGACTGTAAAAACACTGAAAATCAAGTGTCATTGCCTCTGAAAATTTGTGGGATGAATTTTAATTCAAAGAATGCTTGACAGAAGCGGCAGCACTTGAGCAGGGGCTTAAGGAATGAACAGGTATTTTGCCAGCAAGACAAGCAGCAGAATAAATTGTATGTTTAAGGACTTTAAGATATAAAAACAAGCATGGACAGTTCAAAACTATGGTGTAACTAGTACAATGAGAGGGGAAAGGAGAGTCTTTTACTAAGTCTTTCAGTCTTTTGCTAAGACTGAAAGTGCCATTTTATGAATAGTTTAAATATAAGAATTTATTCAATAATGCAGTTAAATGCGGATGAATACTACTTAAAAAATGAGATAGTATGTTAACAACATTAAGAGCGGTAATGTAGGGCCTCCCCGGTGGCGCAGCGGTTGAGCGCTGCGCTGTGGAGCTGTCGGCAGCACGTGATGCGAGTTTGACGCCCAGCTGGGGAGAATCCCACATGGTGCGGCAGACCTCTCCTGCCTCACCCGCTGCTCCCCTCAGCAGTGTATTTCTGATCTGCCTGTTCTGCTCCCCACTCTGTCTCTGGTGAACCCTCTCGCCGCCCCACGCCTCTGGCCTGTACCCCAGCTTGTATGTATAAATAAAAAAAAAAAAGATTTAAAAAAAAAAGAACGGTAATGTAGATATTGTTTCAACTTTCCATTGCTTTGTCATACAGGTAGTACCAACTGGAATTTCATTGTGCTCATACCTTTTTTAGATGCTGAACAAAACCGTAGTGAATGTAATCAACTCTTGATCATCCCTGACATTCAAAGTCCAGCCAACAACAGACTTCCCCACTCCATTACTCACTGTTCCAAGTTTTCTTGGAAGACAAGTTGTTCACACTAATCCAAGAGCAAGTGATCAGGGCCAGTTTTCAGTAGCAACTTTCTAGTGCTATAAAGATTATATCATTAAATTATCATATTATATTATATTGAGTTCACAACTGAAAAGAAAAGATAATCTAAATCAAATCACTGCAATACAAATGGAAGTTACTATAGCTCAGATATGAAGGAGATCCTACTTGGGCAGGGTTCAGCAATGAGTACTATAGGAATATCTCTCTACCCTCCATGTTGATATTACCATATGAGACTACGGACCAAATTATGTATTCTTGAAATTCATATATTGAAATCTAGCCTCAATGTGATAGTATTTGGAAGTAAGGTATTTGAGAGATAATTAGGTTTAGATCAGTTCATGAGGGTGGAGGCTTCATGATGAGATTAGTGCCCTTAAAAGACAAGATAGTATAAAGGATGTTCTACTTTTTCTCTTCCTGTCATGTCTAGAATAGTGTAACCTGAAGTTTGATAACCTCTGTACTGGCTATATCAAAGACTTACTTTAGTACAAATTTTTATCCCATAGTTTTAGAAAATTGATCTTTGCAAAATTAAATAAAACCCTTTCTTTATAATGTTCATGGAATCCTATAATGCTCATGTATTTACAACTGATGATATTTTATATTTCAGCATATATCATGCTAGAAATGCTGCTGCCATAGATATGGCAGTAATAATGTTTATTATTATAAGAAAGATGATAGCCAAAACTAAAGAAATATTTTTACCTAGTTGATAGCCAAACACGTGTTGTGAGCATAATCAAAGCTACTGAAATTCCTAACACTGAAGAAGGAAAAATGACCAATGATTGCTCAACATGTACACCCACTCACATATATGCAGCTGTTCATTTGCTGTTTAGGAAAAAATATATATTTTAGATATGTAAACAAGAAAACATACTGAAAATTACACATGTAATTAAATACAACTATTAGTGCCAAAAAACCTCAAATATTGGCAGCTTTTATCATGAAAAGGATACTATAGCAATAGATATACACGGTATTTTCTATGTCATTTCTCTGAGGGCTCCCAATAACCTAGAAATTTTACCTCTTTGGACACTGAAGTCCTTCTCAGGAACCCCCTGGTGGTGCAACGGGTTAAACACAGCACTATGAGGCTATCCAGAGCCACTGCAACACAAATTCGATCCCAGGCCAGAGAACTTCCCACATGGCGCAGCAGACCTCTCCTGTCTCACCCACTGTTCCCCTCAGCAGTGTATTTCAGTTGATCTGCCTGTTCTGCTCCCCACTCTGTCTCTGGTGAATCCTCTCACCACCACCACCACCCCCCTCTGGCCTAAAACCCCAGCTTGTATGCATACATAAATAAATCTAAAAGAAAAAAAAAAATCCTTCTCAACGAGTAGTTTCTCTAGAATTTCAAAATGGATTTGAGAAAGAGGAACATTTCTATGTTTTTATTTCCTTGTTTTCAAAAAGGTTTTCAGATGGCTTTAGCTAATTGACACAACTGTTGAAAATTTCCTTGGCATTTTAAATTCTTTCTCAATATTTTCAACCCTGATGAAAATGTTTTGTCTTCATAACATCTCCTCCTGGGATAGGGCCACTCCATCATGTAAAATGTAGCTTCACAATTTCATCTTATCTACTCATTCATCCAAGTAATTGCCACCTGGGCTCTGCTAATGCAAACTTTCCTCATGTCCCCATTATTCCCCTGATGTAAGGGACATAAGCATGGACTACTCTTTTTTTTTTGACCGCTATGTACATAACGTCTGCTCTATTGGTCCAAGAAGCTTGTTCGTTTGTTTATATGTAAGATAGATTTATAATTGGAGACTTAAGAATAGCAGTTACCAATCCAAATGGTTACAGATTTTGGTTTTGAAATTTCTTGCTTCGCATGTTTGACTTTGCAAAAAATTGTTGCATTTCCAATTTTTGCATTCAAAAATAAATCAGAGAAAAGAGAAATTAAGAAAACAATCCCATTTACAATTACACAAAGGAAAAACTATCTGGAAGTTAAAAAAGTGAGATGAAGGACTTATACATGGAAACTATATGATATTTTTAAAAGAAATAAAAGACACAAGGAGATTAAAATATTTCCCCTGTTCATAAAAGATAAGATATAACACTGGAAGAATAACCATTATTAAAATGGCCTTATTACCTAAACAACTTACAGATTCAGTGTAATACTTATTAAAATCCCAAACGTATTTTTCAAGAAGTTAGAAAAAACAATTTTAAAGTTTGTTTGGAGCCACAAAAGACCCTGCATAATCAAAGCAAACATGGATGAACAGAAGGAAAATGGAGGTGTCTTTTTCTCTGACTTCAAATTTTACTAAACAGCAAAAGTAATCCAAACAGTATGGTATTGTAACAAAAACAGAAATATAGACCAATGGAACTGAATTGAGAGTCTAGAAATAAACCCACACATATATGGGCAGGAAATCTATGAAAAAAGAGCCAAGCCAACACAATGAACAAAGGAAAGTCTCTTCAACAAACGGTTTTGAGAAACCCAAACAGCCACA